>BDUI01003138.1:67279-77435 GCA_002335545.1 Apodemus speciosus | reverse complement strand
TCTGCTCTCAGCCTCTGACCTTTATTCCCCCCCGTTCTGCCCCCTTATCTCCTGGGTCCTTCTCTCTTTATCTCCTGCTTGTACTAAAAACTCACTTCATTTAGAGTTTGAATCATAAAATGTTTATTAGGCACTRTGTGCCAGGTCCAGATCAGACATTACTGTATTTCCTCTGTGACTTGAGTCTTTGCTTCCAGTTTTTCCTTTATATTGAGATTCTGGTTTCTGGAGTCACTTAGGCATGTCCAGGCCATTTTGTTTTTTCCTTTCCTTTTTTGTTGTTGTTTTGTTTAAACAATTTATTTGTTTGTTTGTTTGTTTGTTTGTTTCTTTATTATACGTGAGTACACTGTAGCTGTCTTCAGACATCCCAGAAGAGGGCATCCGATCTCATTATGGATGGTTGTGAGCCACCATGTAGTAGCTGGGATTTGAACTCAGGACCTTCAGTAGAGCAGTCGGTGCTCTTAACCGCTGAGCCAGCTCTCCAGCCCCTGTTGTTTGTTTTCAACATGGTTTGTTTCTGTTTGGTCTCACTATGTGGCCCTGGCTGGCCTGGGACCTGCTATGTAGAGCAGGCTGGCCCCAGACTTATTAACAGGGATCTACCTGTCTCTGCCTTCCGAGTGCTGGCATTAACGGCCTGTGTTACTGCGCCCAGCAGGCATCCTGAGTGTGAGGGTGCAGGCAAGTCTCTTGAAGGGCTTTGGTCTCCCCTGTACCTCCCACATCCCCAAGAGGAGCCTGGGCTTCCTCTCATGATGCTGTGTGTGAAGGACCGAGGCTTTCCTCTGGTGAGGCAGAGTCCTGGGTGAGGAGAGAGGGCCTCCCTGATGTTTCTCTGATCCCTGTGCTGCCAGGGCCCGGCTGATGCAGAGCTTCAAGGAGTCGCACTCCCACGAGTCCCTGCTGAGTCCCAGCAGTGCTGCCGAGGCCTTGGAGCTCAACCTGGATGAAGACTCCATTATCAAGCCAGTGCACAGCTCCATTCTGGGCCAGGAGTTCTGCTTTGAGGTAGTGGCCTTTGCGCTGAGGTGGCCTGAGGGCCTGGGGTAGGTGGCACATGTGGAGATACCGGGAATAGAGCTGGGACCAGGGAGGGAAGATGGCGTGGTCCCCAGCCTCTGCGAAGCACCCCTCTTCRGAGCCCCGCCTCACATCCACACTCCTCTCCAGGTAACAACATCGTCTGGGACAAAATGCTTTGCCTGTCGGTCTGCAGCCGAAAGGGACAAATGGATTGAGAATCTACAGAGGGCTGTAAAACCCAACAAGGTACTGAGGAGGAAGGGGAACAAGGCGGGGGGCGGGGCAGTGGGCTAAAGGATGGGGATTTGGAAGGAGGGGCCCTGGGGGGTGATTCCCATTATTCAGAATCCCCCAGTTAGTTCCCTTTCTCCTATAACTGCTACCTTCCATCACGCTCTGCTTCCCTACCATGAAAACCATAGAGGCAGGGAGCCGACAGGGCTTAATCCTGCAGTCCAGTCTCCCTGCAGATGGAAGGCCTCACTCACACCTAATTGGAGGTTACCCACATTGCTTTGTGAATCTGGCTCTCTTTATAAAGTCTACTAAGTATGGTTGGACTCGGTGACCTCAAGGTCCCCTTGATAGAGTCCCTGTGCATCTGTGTTCCAACCAAGACTTATGTTACTTGAGAAGAAGCTGCCAGTCTGTGAGCTGGTCTGACTCCAGTTTGTAGCGGGCTTACAGTCCTAGCCATCTTCCCCCCAACCCCCCAGGGCCTTTATTAAGAAATCACGCTTAATGCTGGGCRGTGGTGGTGCATGCCTTTAATCCCAGCACTTGGGAGGCAGAGGCAGGTGGATTTCTGAGTTCGAGGYCAGCCTGGTCTATAGAGTGAGTTCCAGGACAGCCAGGGCTACACAGAGAAACCCTGTCTTGAAAAAACCAAAAACAAAAACAAAAACAAAAAAAAAACAAAAAGAAAAAGAAATCACGCTTAAAACACTAGACACAATCTAAGCCACCCAACACTGTTTCAACACACTGCAGTGCATGGGACTCTGAGCGGGAGTAGCTTGGGCACTCCTCCAGCCCTCCCTCAGGTCGCACTGTGCTGGCCCTGTTCTTAACGCAAGTATTATTTTGTTTTGCAACATCTGATGTTTCTGTAGGACTTTATCATTCGCATCTTTGAGGTCTCCCTTACTGTGAAAAAAAATGTTGCTGGGCGTGGTGGCACAGACCTTAATCCCAGCACAGAAGCAGGTGGGTTCTGTGAGTCCAAGTCCAGAGTGAACTCCAGTACAGTCGRAGCTATGTGGAGTGATCCTGTTTCAGAAAACCAAAAGTAAATAACATGAAAACTTTCACACGGAGGTCACAATGCACGTGTGGAGGCCAGAGCAGGAGGGCCTTCTGGACTCGGGTCTTTGCCCTCCRCTCTGTTGTGGGTCCTGAAGCTCAACCCACGCTTGGCACCTTCACCGAGGACGCTGTCTTGTTG
Source organism: Apodemus speciosus (assembly GCA_002335545.1). Taxonomy (NCBI): domain Eukaryota; kingdom Metazoa; phylum Chordata; class Mammalia; order Rodentia; family Muridae; genus Apodemus; species Apodemus speciosus. The sequence goes on along the minus strand of BDUI01003138.1, from coordinate 74,962 downwards.
GCCCCTCAGTGCTTTTGACTTGTTCCCTCAGCATTTCCCAGCATTAGTTCTGTAGGAGCTGCCTTCTCAGTTAGCTTCCAGGGCTGCGGTTAAAAAGTCACCATGGGCTGAGCCAGCCAAAGCTACTGCTCCCAGGTCAGGGGTCTAAAGCCCAAGGCGAGCAAGGCCATGCCAGTTCTGGAGCTGTTAGGTTCAGTCCTTCCCTCTTTCCATGCTAGCTTCCTTCTGTATGTCTCTAATGTGATAAAGCCACCAATCACTGGACTGAGAGATCACATTAATCAAGTATGCCCTCATCTTAATTGGCAGGACACTGTTTCCAAATGAAATCACACTCAGATTCTAGAGAGACAATAATTTGCGGTCACTGCTACATACAGTGGTACATGTACTTCCAGCTCAGGTACACKTGCTCATTTGAGGCCAGCCTTGGCTACCTAGTGAGACTATTTCATAAACCAAAACTCAGGTAAAATAGAGTTCTGGGAGTGGTAGACACTTACTGCTCACCTTACGGCCACCATCTTGATCCTGCATGCTCATGGTCCTGGTGTGTCTGTCTTCACTCTTTGATCTGCCCCAACCACTTTCTCATGCCAGGACAACAGCCGCCGGGTAGATAATGTACTGAAGCTATGGATCATAGAGGCTCGAGAGCTGCCCCCCAAGAAGCGCTACTACTGCGAGCTCTGCCTGGATGATATGCTGTATGCACGGACCACCTCCAAGCCCCGCTCGGCGTCGGGAGACACCGTCTTTTGGGGCGAGCACTTCGAGTTTAACAACCTGCCTGCTGTCAGGGCCCTGCGGCTGCATCTGTACCGTGACTCGGACAAAAAGCGGAAGAAGGACAAGGCGGGCTACGTTGGCCTGGTGACTGTTCCAGTGGCCACCCTGGCCGGGCGCCACTTCACAGAGCAGTGGTACCCYGTGACCTTGCCGACAGGCAGCGGGGGCTCTGGGGGTATGGGCTCGGGAGGAGGAGGGGGCTCAGGGGGTGGCTCAGGGGGCAAAGGGAAAGGAGGCTGTCCTGCCGTGCGGCTGAAAGCCCGGTACCAGACGATGAGTATCCTGCCCATGGAGCTGTACAAGGAGTTCGCAGAGTACGTGACCAACCACTACCGGATGCTGTGCGCAGTGCTGGAACCTGCCCTGAATGTGAAGGGCAAGGAGGAGGTGGCCAGTGCACTGGTTCACATCCTGCAGAGCACAGGCAAGGCCAAGGTGAGCCCTGCGCCCCAGGGAGAGCTGGCCTGAGAGTGGTCACCGGTGCGTGGGCAGTGGAGAGAGGGTCAGCTCCTGAGATCGGACTTGGCAGGGGCTAACCCTTGGGTTTTCCTGGGCTCCAGGACTTCCTTTCAGACATGGCCATGTCAGAGGTAGACCGGTTCATGGAGCGGGAACACCTCATATTCCGCGAGAACACGCTCGCCACTAAAGCCATAGAAGAGTACATGAGACTGATTGGCCAGAAATACCTCAAGGACGCCATTGGTACTTCAGGCCTTCCTCCTGAACCTCCTTGTGCCCACTCCACAACCCCTAAACCTGGCTGCCCACACCCCACATCTACCTTCCTCAGAGTCCCAGGACCCTAGCCTCCAACCATCTGATTCTGCCATTCCTCCAACCCAGGGAGCCCCTGTCCCTGCCCTTGGAAAGTGTGACCGCCCCCTGTTGTACACCCTCCCAGGGGAGTTCATCCGTGCTCTGTATGAATCTGAGGAGAACTGTGAAGTCGACCCCATCAAGTGCACGGCGTCCAGTCTGGCAGAGCACCAGGCCAACCTGCGGATGTGCTGTGAGTTGGCCCTGTGCAAGGTGGTCAACTCCCATTGGTGAGACTGGGAACGCTGGGCTGGGGGGCCAGGGCTGGGCAGTTGTGTGTTCATCTGTTCATCCATCTGTCCATCCTCAGAGGACTGAGCATCAGTACGGGCAAAGCGTTTTCTGGGGTGTCGTAGAACAGAGAGGTGGACGAGGGCTGGTTCCTGACCTCAGATGACCTCTGACCAAAATGCGTAGGGACACGCGAACAGCCACAGAGCCATTATGATGTGTGTTAAGGGAGGGTCAGAGAAGACAAAGCCGTGACAAGGTGCCCAGGGCTGGGCTGTGAGGACCGGGCTCGGGGGGCTGATGTCATAGTAGGCAAACATGTCCAGGGCAGGGAGATAGCACAGGTGTGATGTGAGAAGGCCTGGGAGCTGCAGAGGATGGCTGGCAGCAGGCGCATGTGGCTCTAGTGTAGGCAACAGGAGAGAGCTGTGCTTTGGGAACGAGAGAATCTGGAAGCCCAGGGCTCAGGAGTCTGCAATCATCAGAACTCTTTGGGGTGGCCTTAAAGGTGTTGGCGCCAGGAAGAAGCATGACTGAGATTGGCCCATGAGTCAGGGAGCTACAAGGGGAAGATAGGAAAGAAGCCCAGACCATTGGCGGCTCTGGTTCAGGTGTGGAAACTAGACGTTGGATCAGGGTGCAGTCAGAAAGCCTAGAAAGGGGGCTGCTCAGGGCCCTAGAGGAAGGATCAGCAGGGGTCGCCTGAGGGGTTGTGTGGGGAGTCAGGATGACTCAGGAGGTCATGAGACTGTAGTGCTTAGGAGACCCACGGCCTCATTGACAGAACCAGGGAAGTCAGGAGGAGGAGCCAGCTGGCAGTGTGGGGGCGATGGCGAGCTCTGTTTTACACTAGGCAAGTTTAAGGTGTCAGTGGGACATTGCAGTGGCACTGGGAGGCGGGGAAGAGCGAGCGGAGCCATTCCAGGGACTGGGGATCACGAGTGGGGCACGTCCATCCCCATTTCCCTGGAATCCAGAAGAGTTGGGGGGTCCGAGCTCCCTGTACCTCAAGTGACCCTCCATCTCTCTCCCATCTCTGTCTCTTCCCTGGTGTCTGTTTTTCTTCTCCTCCTCTCCTTGTCTCTCTCACACCCTCCGTCTCTCTCCCACGTGTCTATCTCCCCTCGGCCCTTCCCTTCTCCATTTCTCTCTCCAGAATCTGTTCCCTCTGCCGTGGCCCTCTTCTTCAGCAGCCTCCTGTCTTTCTCCTGCAGTCTCTCCCTCCCGGTCTCTCTCACCTGTCTCCACACCCTCACCTCCTACCACCCCTCAGCATGTTCCCTGAAAGCTGAGGCTCTCTGGGGCTCAGTCCCGGTCTCTCTTTCTCTCTTTCTCTCTCTGTCTCCCCACCCCTTCCCCCCAGCGTGTTCCCGAGGGAGCTGAAGGAGGTGTTTGCATCTTGGCGGCTGCGCTGCGCAGAGCGGGGCCGGGAGGACATTGCTGACAGGCTGATCAGCGCCTCGCTCTTCCTGCGCTTCCTCTGCCCGGCCATTATGTCGCCCAGTCTATTTGGGCTTATGCAGGAGTACCCAGATGAGCAGACCTCACGTACCCTCACCCTCATCGCCAAGGTCATCCAGAACCTGGCCAATTTTTCCAAGTGAGGGAAACTTCAGCTGGGGTGGGATGGCAGTGGGCTTCTGGAAGGGTCTCCTGAGTCACCGGAGCATCTGTGCCCCTGGTCAGGTTTACCTCAAAGGAGGACTTCCTGGGCTTCATGAACGAGTTTCTGGAGCTGGAGTGGGGCTCTATGCAGCAGTTCTTGTATGAGATATCCAACCTGGACACCCTGACCAACAGCAGCAGTTTTGAGGGCTATATAGACTTGGGCCGCGAGCTCTCCACACTTCACGCCCTGCTCTGGGAGGTGCTGCCCCAGCTCAGCAAGGTCAGTAGATGTCCCCTCTGTCCCATCCCCAGGTACTTCAGAGGCACCTGGGCTGAGAGATTATCTCTGCACAGAACTGTCACCTTCCTGTCCCCAGAAATGTCTTCACCACTTCCAGTATGCTTCACGAAACCTCTACCCGTGGCCTGTGAGGTCCTTTTAGAACTGGGCACTTACTCATCAAGTGACAGCCTTGTCCTTCCAGGAAGCCCTCCTGAAGCTGGGCCCACTGCCCCGGCTCCTCAATGACATCAGCACAGCCCTGAGGAACCCTAACATCCAAAGGCAGCCAAGCCGCCAGAGCGAGCGGGCGCGGTCTCAGCCCATGGTGCTGCGAGGGCCATCAGCCGAGATGCAGGGCTACATGATGCGGGACCTCAATAGGTGAGCAGCCTGCCTCCACACTGCTGTGCTCGGAGCCTGACCTCCGGATGCTCCGTGCCGGGCCTTTGTGTATCTGTCTAGGCCTCGGAAGGGAAGAACAGAAAGGTATTAGGGACAGTGGTTAGAGTACAGGCAGTGGGAAGCTGAGAGCTCTCCAAAGCCAGTGGGGGAGAGAGGTGCAGAGCCCAGAAGCCCCAAGGCTCCACGCTCAGTTGAAACCAGAGGGACCCTGCCACAGCTGGCTGACTTCATTCTCCTGTCAACCCACGGCTTGTCCTTAGGCTGTGGCTCAGCCACGTGGTACCCAGATCATCAGGTGTCTCAGAGACCTGAGCCCCTGCTCCCCCATACCACCTCACCCCAAGAGCTCTCCACCACCCAGCAGCATTCAGAGAAGCAGCAAGCGGAGCCAAGTGGGCTCCGAGCCCAGCATCCAGTCTGGGGGGAGGGGGAGGGTCTGGGCCTCAGCTCCGGATGGTGCCCTTCATCCTGTGATTACTTTGCTGTCCCCCACCCACCCGCCCATGTTTCCGTCTGCAACACCACCCCCTCCCACCATCCCTCCCATCACCTGTCCACACCACTCTCCTCCTCTCTCCTCCGTCTGTTTCGCCCTTTGCATCTCTCTCCAGCTCCATCGACCTGCAGTCCTTCATGGCTCGAGGCCTCAACAGGTGAGGGCTGTGCCCCCCGCCCTCTGTTCTGCTGCACTGGCCTTCACCTCCTGTGCTCCTGGCCTTCACGGTGCCCCTCATCTCCTCCATGCCTGCCGAGACCGGCCCTCACTCCTCCTCCGCCTCCAGGCCTCGCACCCTTCCTAGGCCTTGTCCCTTCCCGTCTCCCTTCCTCCTGCCTTGTCAGGGCTGCCACCCACCGCCAGCTCTCAGCCTCCCCCGTGGGTCCCTCCCACTTCTCACCTAAGGCCAGCACCAGCCCCAGGCTCAGGTGCCAGCCGTGCGGCCTCACTCTGCCCGTGTTCCCTCCCTTCCCACAGCTCTATGGACATGGCCCGCCTCCCCTCCCCAACCAAGGAAAAACCACCGCCACCGCCACCCGGCGGGGGTAAGGACCTGTTCTACGTGAGCCGGCCACCACTGGCCCGGTCGTCCCCAGCGTACTGCACAAGCAGCTCGGACATCACAGAGCCGGAGCAGAAGATGCTGAGTGTGAACAAGAGCGTGTCCATGCTGGACCTGCAGGGCGACGGGCCCGGGGGCCGCCTTAACAGCAGCAGTGTCTCCAACCTGGCAGCCGTCGGGGACTTGCTGCACTCCAGCCAGGCCTCACTGACAGCAGCCTTGGGGTTGCGGCCTGCACCTGCCGGGCGCCTCTCCCAAGGGAGTGGCTCTTCCATCACAGCAGCTGGCATGCGCCTCAGCCAGATGGGTGTCACTACGGATGGTGTCCCCGCCCAGCAACTGCGCATCCCTCTTTCCTTCCAGAACCCTCTCTTCCATATGGCTGCTGACGGGCCAGGGCCCCCAGCAGGCCATGGAGGGAGCAGTGGTCATGGTCCGCCTTCCTCCCACCACCACCACCACCACCATCACCACCACCGAGGGGGAGAACCCCCAGGGGACACTTTTGCCCCATTTCATGGCTATAGTAAGAGCGAGGACCTCTCTTCAGGGGTCCCTAAGCCCCCTGCYGCCTCCATCCTCCACAGCCACAGCTACAGTGATGAGTTTGGACCCTCTGGTACTGATTTTACCCGTCGGCAGCTCTCACTCCAGGACAACCTWCAGCACATGCTATCCCCTCCCCAGATTACCATCGGTCCCCAGAGGCCAGCTCCCTCAGGGCCGGGAGGGGGCAGTGGTGGGGGCAGTGGTGGGGGTAGTGGGGGCCAGCCACCTCCCTTGCAGAGGGGCAAGTCTCAACAGTTGACAGTGAGTGCCGCCCAGAAACCCCGGCCGTCCAGCGGGAACCTATTGCAGTCCCCGGAGCCAAGTTATGGTCCTGCCCGTCCTCGGCAACAGAGCCTCAGCAAAGAGGGCAGCATTGGGGGCAGCGGGGGCAGCGGTGGCGGAGGGGGTGGGGGGCTCAAGCCCTCCATCACCAAGCAGGTAGGTGAGGGTGCGGTGAGGAGGGTGGGTGAAGCAGGGGGGGACGCAACGGTGTAGTCTGCTGTGGCAGCTTTCTCGCCTCCTTCATTCACTAAGCAAACCTGGCTTGTGGCCTGTGTTCTTACCACGCAGGAGGTGAGATGATGGCAAGTTTGAGGGCAACTAGGCTTAGGTAGTGATACTGTCTCTAAACAAAGAAGCTCACAAATATAAGAAGAGGGCCCTCAGCAGTGTCCCATGAACTGTTGAGGGGCCAAGGATGTGTGGGTGAACAGTTGACCCCAGCCCCAGCACCTCCTCCAGGCAGGCAGCATGGCTTCCCTAGTTCAGACGGAGAAGGGCTAAGGCGGGAGCAGGTCTGGGTCATTTCTGTGTTCTCTCCTCTGAGCACGCCTTCCTTTTCCCGTTTCTACCGTCTGCCCTTCCTTRCTGGCCTCAGCATTCCCAGACTCCGTCCACGCTCAACCCCACGATGCCGGCCTCGGAGCGGACGGTAGCCTGGGTCTCCAATATGCCTCACCTGTCGGCTGACATCGAGAGTGCACACATCGAGCGGGAGGAGTACAAACTCAAGGAGTACTCGAAGTCCATGGACGAGAGCCGGCTGGACAGGGTACGCCGGCCTTGCCCTCTGCCCCGTACCTCCTCTCCCGTGCCGAGGAGGGAGGCCGCCAGTCCTTCCAAGGGAGAAACACGCATGCTCAGATAGCAGGGTAAAGACACATAGACAGACCTCTTCTCCATTAAGAGTAGAAAGACTCTGTTAGGCCACCTCTCTGTGGGTCATCTATACTGTCTGTACCGTAGACTGGAGAGAGCTGTTCCAGTCTAGCTCTGAGGACGAGAATGGCTCCAGGATTAGGATGTGTGTGAGGAACCACCCAAGCTGGGCCGCTAGCACAGACCTGTGCACTGTTACTCAGGCTACGGCAGGAGATGCCAGTTCAGRGCCAGCTTGGGCACCTTAATGAGACCCTGTTTCAAAATGAAAAGTGAAAAGCGTGGAACACAGTTCCCGCCCCGATGCGGCCATCCCAGGCCAGCCGATGAGGATTGTCCAGTCCAGCACTACACACACACACACACACACACACGCACAGAAACAGACACACACACACACACACACACACACACACACGAGCTTCCAGAAGTGAAAATCAGCTGGGAATATGCACTGCCTGTGGCTAGGGGCTCCCTATGTGACACGTGTGCCGCTGCAGTTCCGGAGCTAACGCTGCAGAATTGTCTCCCTGCCGAGTAGCCATGTGTAAGCTGGGGATAGAGTGTAGTAGCAGGCCTTTGAGTTTGATCTCTAGCACCGGAAAAACCCAGAGCATACAACACTACATGTGACTTAAGCCACATGGAAATGGAGAGGTTGGTCTGAGCTCTTCTGGCCCTGGAATAGTTGTATTCTCAGTCTGGGAAACCCTTGACCTCTTGTCTACAGGACTAGGGAGGGAGTCACACCAGGGACAGCACGCCCCCACCTCACCTAGTGTTTTG
>BDUI01003137.1:83991-95190 GCA_002335545.1 Apodemus speciosus | reverse complement strand
ATGTGTAAGTACTTGCAGATGTCAGAAGAGGCACCAGATACCTTGAACTTGAAGTTAGAGGTAGTTATAAGCCCCTGAATTTGGGTATTAGGAACTCTGGCCCTCTGGAAGAGCAGTTGTCACTTATAACAACTGTGATATCTCTTTAGTCTCAATAGAAGAAAGTTTTACTTATGCAGAAAAAAATAAAGTGTTCCCGAGGAAAACCAAAAGACCAAAAGATTTCTTTTTGCTTTCATTCTATTAGAAGATGAAAATGTTAGCCATAAGGACAAGGTCTCCAATGGAAAGTACTCAATAATTTGTTTTCTCTTGAAGTGATGTCTATTTATGCATTTTATATATAAGCTCTGGAAAAATAATTTAATAGGGAATATTTTAAAAGATAGAACAAAAAACCATTCAGGCTTTCCAAATCTCTATAAAAACCATTGACTAGGAAGTGGGTGGGCATTAGAATAACAAAATATCAAAGTAGCTTGAAATATTGTCATGTTGAGTTCTTGTTCAGTCCATGGCAGTTTGGGGGTGAATGGCATGAAAATGTCAGCATTTTATTTTGATAAAGATTCTGTCAATGGAACCGCAAACTTTGTTTTACTGTACTGGTGTTTTGGAGGGCTCAGGGGGAATGTTACTTTATCTTTGAATTCATGACCAAGTCATTAACTCTTAGGGACAATACAAATGTGGTATGAACAATACAAGCAAAGAAAACCAGGGCAGAGTTTTTAGTTTCAGTGAAAACATATGCTCTCACATATTAYCATTCTATTTTGGGGTTTGTTCATCAGAAATACAGGTGCGGTCTCAAAATATTACTACACACATGGCTCTTTAGTCTGCAGGTGGGACACATGGCATTTGAGTCCTTTCCTGGGCTACATTTAAGTAGACTATTGACATAAAGCCAATGGTTTTGCAAATGCTATTGTTGTTCTTCAAACYTAATGCTATCGCAGGTCTCCTGCGTATGTGTTTTCGGGGCTCGGTTCCTAGTTCAGCACTTCCAAATCCTGCTGATCCCTGAGTTGGAACAAAGCTCTCAGAGGCAATCAACTGCTCTGGCCATCCCAGGTGCCAAGCACACACACAATGCCCTTTTATTTATGGAAATACAAATCTATTCTGCATGCACTCAGAGCTCAGTACAAATGCCACCCCTTTCCCACAGGCGACAGGAAGGATGTGGTTTGAAGGACATGGTTGCTTCATCTGAATGTGCAGTTGTTCTTCAAAAGAACTCTTGTTTTCAGGCTGTGTGGATGCATCACTGCATTTTCGCATATGCAGCTCAGCCATGCCTCAAACCTACTTTCATTTCTCTAGAGTGGGAAATCATGGAGAGCATGGATAATTCCTTTCCTTCTACCTCCAATAGAAATATACTAAAAATTTGCTCATAATCAAAAGATATTTCTGTGAGCTCTTGACCTAACAATTCCTTATGTATTCATCAATACCATACTATATACCATACTAACATTATCAGATAAAATGGTCAGAATCATCCAGTGGTTTGATCAAATCAGCTTATTTTATGTCTAATCTAGGGATAAATACATGGACTTCTTCCAGCAGTGGAAAACACGAACATTATAGAATGTACCTCCATAGCCAAAGCTGTAATATAGTCAGGTCCCTCACTGCCACAAAGGGAAATATTTGCAGAATTATCTTGCTTTCACCTGAATGCAAAGCCACAGCATCACTGGCTACTGTTTAACATGGAAAAGTGTTACACACAATACGAAATATCAAGTCCAGCGCATCATCCACTAGCCCCTTCCTTAAATCCAATGATGCACTCAGAACAAGCATGGGTGGAGGAGTCAGTTCTAATTTCACATAGCCTGCACTCTGGGAGCTGTTTTCCTTATTATTTCAGAAACACTGTGTGTTCTGAATGCCTTCTCCACAGCCCTTCTCCTTTTTTGTTTGTTTCTCCACTGCTCTTGACTAATCCCCAGCTGCCAGGAAGCTTCTTAATCTACACATGATCTTGTATTTGGGGACGAGCATCTCACATTATCTTGTCTTTATGCCCCAACTAAATCCAATATTTAAAAACTTGTAGTCAGGATGCTTTTCCATTCCATGGTTGGAAGTCTTTTACCTTACAAAGGATGCATTGCTGGTTACCAGTTGCTTCTTGAGCTTTGTGCAGAGTCTTCTCTCTATGTGCTTTCTRTAYAGTCACTTGCTCAAAGAAAGGGCTTCAGCAACAGTGTAAGTTCATCGCCACCAGCTCTTGCTTCTGAATTCCTTGTAGTCTACTCATACCTTAAGTTTTCTCTAACCACTTCTTGTTTTTCACCCATCAGTTGTAGAATGTGTGATCTACGAGAGACTCACTAAAGGAATACAGCAACAGGAATCAAGGAAAAGAAGAATGGAGATTTGATGGGAATATTTTATTGGTAACACTCAACTCGAAATACCATGTCTGAGAAATTGTACACAATCCCCTGTGCCAGGTAGAATATTACTCTCACTCTAGCATGTTATATAAACGTCTGCGCTTTCTTTCCCAAGAAGAAATAAATGACTCTGGATGAAATGTCTGTGCCCTGGTTCTTCAAGAGTCCAAATCTCACTCTGAGATGCCAGGAACATTTCACCTTGTGTCACGCTCTGAGCTTTGTGTAGTTCTTATGTAAACCTCGGTCTCCAGACACATTCTGAACTGAATTTATTTCAAATTCCGAACTGTGTTTATTCCATTCCTCTCACTTAAAATTCCAGTTGTGATTGGAACAGACACACTTCATTTACCCTTTGTGTGGTGTTCAGTGACTCACCTGTTAGGTCCTGCCCTGGCAGGTGGCGTTCAATCCTTCATGTGTCTCTGTGTCAACTGATTAAAGCTTTGTTTTTATTTCTAAGGGATGTTATGACCTTCAATGTCATTTTTCTTGACAGTTTTTTTGAGACTGGAGCATGAGGAATCTGGCAAAATAATATGATAAATAATAACACTCTTTTTCTTTCAGCTCCGCCATTCACTTGTCATGGTACCAAGTCATGTCCCAACCAAGGATAAAACCCAACTTCCCCTTTGCGGTCTATTTTACCCAATTTTCTATATACTGAATGATATAAAATTAGGTAACTCGATAAAGTGCCAGAGGCAGACACAGCTTAGTACTGWCTGGCTTGAGCAAGACAAGTCACTTAGGGATGAGGCCTTGGGGAAGGTCAGTTCTCAAGGAGGAAGGATGCAGCCTGTGGAAGGGAACTGATTCTTTGTTGGGTGTGTGTGACTTTCCTGAATGAGGTTTAAGGCAGAAATGACAGGTAGCTTAAAAGAGTCAACTATCCCTGAGAAAGCAAAAGATAGGAAGAGCCACTAAGTCACACAGGGTACTGTGCAGGGCTGTAGTAGAGCTGGAGCCAGCCCTATCGATGGCTGACAACTATAAACCTCCATCGTTTTTTACTCATTAAACATCCATAGGTATGCATGTGCCTGTGTCTGCATGACTGTGAGTACGTGATCTCTTTGGCTCTCCTGCAGGGTTTTTCAGGGATGCTAAAATTCTTTGTAATGCCAGAAATTGGCTTCAACTCCCTATGGTAATATAGTAATGTCTTCTTTTCTTTGAAAAACTCCCTCTGGCTCAACTTTATTCTTTCCCTTCAACTCAAATACCATGGCTGATCACTTTAAACATCCTCCTGCCAATATCCACAACTTCCCAGAATTTCAGCCACCGATGCACAGCCTCCTAAAAGATTTCAGCTCCAAATAAGGTCACTATTTTATTTCTGTCTTTAAGAGCTTAGCTATTACGTGCTGATAAATTCTTGTGACTTCATGGATGAGTGCTGGGGCAAAGCCTTTGTCTTCAACATCCCTGGGATCCCAACCCTGTTCACACAGGAATCTGTGCCCCTTTCCTCCAGATTTTGTCTTTCCAATCTAACACGATGTTCTCAACGAAGTCCTCTGGAACTTAGAGGTAAAGTAACCCACAAAGTGAAAGCGTGACTAGTTCTCCTCTCATGAAATTATCCCCAGCACACTTTTGCACACCCAACTCATAAGAAAGTTATTATTTTTTTTAAATTCAACTCCAATCTTCCCGCTTCTGTTCCAGACCCTGTGTGCTCCCTCTTACAACACTGGCCTCTCCCTCCCATTGGCTCTTGTGCAGCAGGGCCTTGGAGCTGGTGGCTGATTTTAGGCTTTGGTTCTCCACTATTCACAGAGCTCACGCCACCAGCCTGATTTCCAGGAACCACGTGAGTCTTTACACCACTGCTATCTGCAAACACTATAAACCAAGGTTTTTATCTACCGCCCCTCCCCAAGGCCTGGTTTATGGGAATGGCACCGCTTATAAGCATTCTAGACATAAACAGGTAAGAACTGCCGGGAACATCTTCTGTTCAGCCCTTCACCCTCTAGCTCCAAGCCTTCACCCTTCCCCACACTGCTGACCAGGGTCACGTGGACTCAGTCCAGCCAATCTGAACTTGCTTCCCGTTCCCATCAGTCCCTCCCAGCAGCTGCTAGTTGCAAGGCAATCAGCAACCTGCTGCCGATGACTCTGCCACTACGGTTGTCAGAGCTGCTGACTCCGTCTGTGGGGCTCAATATCACTCACTGTCCCTTCTTCATAATTCTCTCATCTCATCGTAACATTTCCTACATTTCCCCTGCTCATTCTGGCCCTTTCCTCTCTGGTTCCTTTTCAAGGTCTTTTTATTTCCTACCATTTCTCTAGATCTAGCCCACATTCCTTTCCTGGCTTTYCCTTTTTCCTTTCCATTTTTATACTGACCTCATCAGTTAATCTGTGCTGTAAACGTCAGCAAGGCCTCCCTCACTTATAAAGACCCTCTGCCTTGCATTGCAGGCATGGTCACTGAGAGGGCTCAGGTTCCAGGCATGCCAGTCCCAATGTCACTCCATGGGACCTCCCTGTCTTTACTCTGCTGGTTTCTTCCCGTGAGCCCTTTAGTCTTTTCCTTATGGTGCAGTTGATATTCATGAATGTGATTCTCGTGCTATGACCCCTGGCCTAAAACACTGCAGCTCCCTTCTTTGTTTTGAGCTACCTCTGCAGCCTCTTTTCTTCATTGCTGGGCTACACACACTTTTGCCCCACCCCCAAGTCCTGAGCCCTTGCTCCCATCTACCACAGGGCCTTTGCATACACCTGCCTCTGCTACTTCCTTCTTTCCAAGGAATCCCTCATGTGTCTTTCTGATCTTGGCTCACTTGAAGGTTCTCAGAAGGAATAGTCCYCGACTACTCCTTATCTGCTCAAATCTCATTACAGAATTTTCTAAATTGTTAATTAGGTCTAAACTGACAAGTTGCCTGTGACATAGAAGAGATAAAGATCTGTTGGCTTCAYACTATTTCAGGTTTAATGAACAGAGTATAAAATCTTTCAGAGTAACAGATGATCATGTGGTTTTATGCTTTGTCCATAAAGCATGCAATGGACTATCAATATTTGTGCTCACATATCACATGCTCACAATTTACCATCTAAACTGAGGTACACGTCTCCATGAAAGGGAATGATATAATGGTACCAGGGGACAGAAAAATAGTATAAATTGCAGAGGTCTCTTGCAAACTGGGATATGTCTCCCCAGCTTTGCCTGACATAACAGACAAATAGGTACATGTAGAATTCTCTTTGCGAGTGAAATGCTACTGGGGTCACAACTGACTCCATGATAGAAGAAGCAGGCAACCTATCCTCCACAGTGCAGCATGACTAATAGGGTTATGACTGCATTCATCATTCTGAATTTTGTCAGCTCCAGTTCTGTTTATCCCCAACCCCCCTTTTTTCTGTTTCCCACAACAAACTAATCTTATTATTTTAAAAACCACCATCCAAGCAATAGGATTGGCACAGCTAGGAGATATTGTGATTTGAAAGGGATGTAGCCCTGGSGGATCACATGTTTGAATACTTGGGCCCCCGTGGTTTGTGGTGTTGGTTTGGAAGTTACAGAACTTTTAGGCCATCGCGTCTCCTGGGAGGATGTGGGTCACTGGAGTGAGTCTTGAGGTTTTGTCGCCTGGCAGGCCTTCCTTCACTGTCTGCCTCCTCACAGTGTGGCCAGATGTTCCCTCTGCCATGGCGCCTCTGCTACAACGCATATCCCCTCAAACCATGAGCCAAAATAAATCCTTCCTTCTCTAAGCTGCTTCTTGTCAGGCATTCCATCCCTGAAACAAGAAAGGTGATTGACTYGGGAGGGGAAGAGAGGACAGGAAATCAACCTTTAGAGAAGCTGTAGTTGTTTATGGTGTAAATACTGTCTTCCCTCCTGAGAGACTCAGACAGGACTCCCCTCTGCCAGGGTAGACCAAAGCTGCCCAGATGTCGCTACAGTTCAGAGCTCCCACTTTCAGTTCAGAATGACGTTCATTTTTCTAAGCCCCCTAGAGGGAGACAACACACCAGCCACATGCCACTGTGCATTCTGCTGGCTCCCATCCTCTGCCACCACTCTGAGCTAAGCCATGGAGCACCCTCATGCAGCTGCTGCAGGAGGGGTTGTTTGCTCTGCCTCTGCACAGTTCCTGTTTAGGCACCACCTTCTGGCCCTGGGACAAGTACTTGAAGGGGCTTTAGGAGGCAAGCCACATCTCTGATTTTGGCCGGTCTTTATCTCACACCCATGTTTAAATCCCGAGTAAACTGAAAGGTCCCAAATATGTTCTTTTCCTATGTGGTCAAATTCCATTTTCAAGGTGTGAGGAATGAAGAGCTTGGATGTGATCAAGCTGGCTTGAAGCCAGAAGATGCTTTCATCACACATAATGCACKTGTGGCACTGTGAACCCTCCAACCTAACCGTAAGAAGAATTCTTATGYACTAGTGTTTGGGGCTTTGCAGGCATAGTCCTTATGAAATGGAGCCCTCAGATTCTTAAGGGAAGTAGCTTCTTGGGCTGCATTGGGGGGGGGGGAGAGGGAGAAGCTCAGCATTCATGTCCCCTAAGCACTGGCAAGAAGCCCATATAGAACGCAGTGTTTGAACATGCAGAGTCCCGAGTTTGTTCCAGAGACCTACATGCTCCCTCCTCCCCAGCTCTATTGTGCTATCAGGATATGACTCTAATAAAAGTCACGTGTAAATGCTGCTRTTTTCAGACCAAAGAAYGATACTTCACTTATTTCATAAGAAACATCTCCTAAGACAAACATGACTTTCATACAATCTYTTTGTTCCTTTTTCCTTTGACCTAAAGAGAATTCTGTAAAGGACACAGAGAAAATGAGAACAGCTTACAGATCAGTTAAGTCATTCAAATCACAGCCAAGGATAACCACAGCAAAAGCYACCTGAAGTCACCTGAGATTGATGAGGAGCCAAGAAAACATTTGGTGACAGTGAACAGATGCATGTACTTCTCCAAGTTCTTGCTGTGATAGGAATAAAATGTGTAATTTAGATGAAAAGCACAGACCAAGAAACTTTGGGGGGGAGGAGAGAGAGACAGAGACACAGAGAGAGAGACAGAGAGGGGGGCAAGGAGGAGTGAGGGAGAGAGAAAAGGAGGGGGAAGGAGAGGGGGAGAGAGAGGGGGGGAGAATGGGAAGGAGAGGGAGAAAGGCAAAGGGGAGGGAGGGAGAGAGAAAAGGAGATGGGGAAGGAGAGGGGGAGAGAGGGAGAGAGCAAGCACATGAGGCAGGGAGAGAGACTGAGACAGTACATGCTTTTATGCGGAAGGTTTATGTGGAGGTCAGAGGTTAACTTTGACTATCATATCTCAAGCTCTGTTTATTCTCTCTCTTACTCCCTCTCCCTTTCCCTCTCCTTGAGACAGGGCCTCTCACTGGCTCTGGGCTCACTGATTTGGTTAGGCTAGCTGGACACTGAGACCAAACGTTCCRTCTAGTGGCTCTAGTGAGCCACTTTTGAAAAGATTTATTTTCATTTTCTGTGTATGAGTGCTTTGCCTGCTTATATGTGTGTACATGCCATACATACAGTGGAAGCCAGAGGAGGGCTGTGTATGCCCTGGCGCTGGATCACAGATGGTTGTGACCACCAAGTGGGTTTTAGGAACCAAATCTGGCTACAATGCTAGAGAAGGAAGTGTGGAGCCATCAGTCCATTCCCCTGAGGTTTTTAAAAGTGAGCTCTGTGGATTGACCTCGGGCCCTCACGCCTACACAGTAACTACTTTACCAAGTCAGTTATCACCTTTTTATGAAGATGAACTTTCTTTGCTGGGAATGCTTCAGAATGAGCTTGCTGGTGAGCACATGGTAAGCCCAGAAAGAGCTCTCCCCAAGCTTTGAAGACTGGCAGACTGGGGTTGCGTGATGATGGGGAGACTGGGGTTGCGTGAGGGGAGTGAGAGTGGCCGGAGTGGGCAAGTCTGGGCAAGCCTGGCTGCATTTTGCAATTCTTTCCTCAGGACTCTAGGTCTTTGATGAATTATTTGAGCTCATCAGAAACATGCCCAATCTTTAGAGTGGTGGGCTTGGGTACCACCATCCAGAGATAGGAGTAGAGTGTAGGGTCAGCCTACACGTGAATGATTAAAATTTTGGCATAGTATAATTCGTTCATTGAGTCAGAAAATGAAATGGGATTGTTGTGGGTTAGATGTAAAATTTCTTCTGTGACTGACAGTTCTTAGCTCAGTAATGCTGTGGGAGGTGGTGGAGCCTCGTGAAGATGTGAAGATGAGAGTCTTGTGGGAGGAAATGCATCACTGGGGAYAGGGCTTGATGTGAGCCTGCCTTACCTTTCTATCTGCTCTCTGTGTCCCATCTGTGGAAACGATGTGGCTAACAACTTCACATTCCAGCTGCCTTGTCTTCCTTATAATGATGGATTGCAGCCACTCAAACAGTTACTAGTCAAGATAGGCTTCTCATTCCTTTGGTGGCTTATTTTTAGCCAGGGATTTTGACACAGCAATAAGAAATGTAACCAAGAGAGGGATCTTAAGTAGGATTGATTAATCTATTTTAGTATTGGTGTCTGATATAGAAAGGAGAATGGTTTTGAGATTTTGTTYCATCCACTAAGCTTGCAGTAGAACATTACCCTGTAAAGATAGACTCTAACCAAACTGTAATCAAATTGGAATAGAATCATCAGTGATTGAAGGTTTATTATGTGCTAGGCATTGTTTGGAAAGTGGGTGTGGTCAGTAAGTTTAATAAAAAGTGTCTTTCCTGGAAGGGGCTTTTGTATTTTTGAAAGGCACACAACACACACACACACACACACACACACACACACACACACACACACAAATGCACATTTAGGATAGAATAGTTGAGAAACATAAGAGTAGGTGAGGGGTTTGGTGTTCCCAAGGTAGAGGGGCAGTGTGATTTTATATAGATCAGGTAGMAAACCCTCTTTAATAGGAAATATAGAGAAACACCTGGGAGTCAACAGAGTCCACCCTGGGACCTACCAACTGGAACAAGATGGGGAGCACATCTTGACTGAAGGSAAAGAATAATTATGAATATTCCCAAATTATTCTCAAAAGTGAGTTTAATGTTTATGGCAGACTGAGAGTTTGCTTCAAGGCCAAGACTACAGAATCCTCTAAATTGAGTTATCTCAAGGTATGTTTATTTTCAAACGGTGCTTAAGTTCAGTTACAGCGTCCGGGATAAAATAGGATAAGTAAAGGTATTTAATTATTGTTTTCTTCTCCAGATCCTCAACAGAATAATTACTGAGAAACTCCATTGCCCAGAAAACGTCTATTAGAATTATTGAGGACTAAGGACACTACGAAGGCAGCAGGGAGGGAGTATGCTGTATTTATAGCCTATACCAGTTACCGTTTTTGGATTGTTGGAATACATCTTTACTGGGGAGGTATCTTGCATCTATGTAAGAAGTTTAKAATAGTTAAAGTTTACATCTGTCATACSCTGATCTATTCATCCAAATGTGCAGGCTTTATTCCCTTCCAAAAACAATGGTTTTGCTATCCAGAACCTCTAGGTCTGAGCCGCCCAACAACTGAAGGACACTTCAGCTTGTCAGAAGTTATCAGTGTGGTTCAGGGAATTCTCCCAGACCCACAGTTGTAATGGGCCTGTGCACATAGTGATTCTGATTTACTGTTTATTACCCAGATAATATAAATAAAACAGCAAGTCAGTCCATGCGCTTAGATCCATGAAATTCTTGGGATCCTCTTGGCTGTTAAAATTAGAATTCAGAATAACGAAGCGTCCAATACAAGAGCTATCTCTCTTCTGCTTGGCTTATTTCATCTAAGCCTCCAAGGTGTTATGATAAGATCATCCATGTCTTACATAGAACATAAGCCAAAGTGGGTAAGTTGAGTTCATTTGTCTACAGCCACCCAGACAATTCTTTGCTGGAGATTGTTCAAAACGTGCAGCCAGATTCCAAAGTATGTGGTGCTACAGSRTGTCCTTGACTTCTCCAGGAAGATAAAACTCAGATTCTACCTTACAAACTTTCCTGGAAACTACTTACAATTCAATAGSCAATTACGTGATTGTATGACAGTGTATGCAGTCCTGTGGGAACTTCTGTGTATTTGTGTGCACACATACACAGTGCGGGTGAGTGAACGGGGATCACATTTCCCCCTAGATATTGCATTTCTAGAAGTTACTGAAATTTTCTGCACATTCTGCTCTATGGCTAGTCAGCTTCTGACTCTGCCCCTTCCCAAGGAGACAGGCATTGCATCCCAGCAGACAGGGAGTGAGAGGGGAATCATCTTGTGCTTGCTTGATACAGAACAGGGAGTGGCCTTGCACTGAGCATGTTCTAAGTCTTAGAATATGAATGAAAGTATTCTTTTCCTCCCTCAAACTCTCCGACTCTTTTAAGATTTATATCTATATCTATATCTATATCTATATTTAAATTAGCAAGTTTCTTTATAGCATCTTTAATGTTTCCAGTTTTCATTGCCCAAACCAAAAGCAAAGTAGAAGATCTACTGCTCTCAAAGGGGCCTAGCTGCTTTTGGCTACCACATCACATCTTTTCTGTTTTCCCGATTCAGTTTAGAATACCTGTTATTCCAAGGGACACCTACAGAATTTCTGATTATCATTTATGATTAGCCAAGAGATGGCTTTCCCACATAAATTTCTGTGCCGTATCCCTAGCTGACACACATTTATTTCCTCTAAGCACCTTCTCAGCACTTTATTTGTATCATAGTTATAAATATTAATGTTTCCCTTTGCA
>BDUI01003137.1:32396-55911 GCA_002335545.1 Apodemus speciosus | reverse complement strand
GGGTTGTATTGATTTGCATTTCCCTGAAGATTAAGAATTTTGAACATTTCTTTAGGTGCTTCTCAGCCATTTGGTATTCCTCAGTTGAGAATTCTTTGCTTAGCTCTGTACCCCATTTTTAATAGGATTATTTGGTTCTCTGGAGTCTTTGGACATTCTTAGAAGGGGGATCAAAATACCCATGTGAGGAAATACAGAGACAAAGTGTGGAGCAGAGACTGAAGAATAGGCTGCCCCATCTGGGGATCCATCCCATATACAGTTACCAAATGCAGACACTATTATTGATGCCACCAAAAGCTTGCTGACGGGAACCTGATATAGCTGTCTCCTGAGGCTCTGCCAGTGCCTGACAAACAGGAAGTGGATGCTCACAGACATCCATTGGACTGAGCAAAGGGTTCCCAGTGGAGGAGCCAGAGAAAGGACCCAAGGAGCTGAAGGGGTTTGCAGCCCCATAGGAGGAATAACAATATTAATCATCCAGTATCCCCAGAGCTCCCAGGGACTAAGCCACTAGCCAAAGAGTACACATGGAGAGACCCATGGCTCCAGCTGCATATGTAGCAGAGGATGGCCTTGTTGGACATCAAAGGGAGGAGAGGCCCTTGGCCCCTAGGAGGCTGGATGCTCCAGTAGAGTGAGATACTAGGAGAGGGAAGCAGAGTGGGTGGGTTGGTAAGCAGGATCAAGGGGGATGGAATAGGGGGTTTTCAGATGGGAAACCAGAAAGGGGATAACATTTGATATGTAAATAAAGAAACTATCTAAAAAGAGTTTCTATTATATTGCCAAGTTACACACACAYACTATATATACATATATGCATATGCACACACACATATACCTATATGATGTATATGTATGTGTATGTATATAGATACATAGTCACACCTATAGAGGGATCTTTTTTTAGTGTTTTTGTCATGTCATTGTACATATAGAATTATCACAAAATCTTTGATTCTAAGGAATCACTCATCAATTCCTCTGTGTGGTCACTGAGTTTGTAGTACTGTATGTACTCAGTTTTTCCTAAGTATATCATCATGGTTTTGGTGATGGTGAGGAGGAAAGAAATTGATGTCTTTCAGTTAAGGGTTTGAATTATAATACTAAGCTTTCAAGCAAAGTGGGGTACTAATGATAGCTCATGTCTGATGTCTATAGCATTAAAAATAAATGACGTAGTTTCAGAAATTATCATGTTAGCTTAGAATTGTCCTTTTTGAAACTAATATATTCTTTTTATTTTACCTTTTAATAGGAAATGTRAGACCTGCAGTAGTTACAATATCAAAACAGAAGTAATTCTAAGTTGACAAGACAGGACARTCACTGACAAATGRATTTAAGTCTTTAAARGAGATTAGGAGYAAGACTTGGKGAAGCAGACTTGCMATCYCAGTTACTYTGGAAGCCAAGGCAGGCAGATCACARATTCGAACCTCGAATTTGTGTTAGGTTATTGAGTTAGTTCAAAGCCAACCTAAGCAACTAAGCAAGATCTTGTCTCAAAGTCAAAATGCCTGTGGTTGGGAAGCTGGGGATGTAGCTTGGTGATAGAGATCCTGCTCTTGCTTAACATGGTTAATTAGTGGGGATGGATTACAGCCATGGGTTCAAAGCCTAGACTCTTGGGTGGACAGCAAGCACATGCCAGGTTTTCCTTTCTACTTCAGGTAAGACCATCTAACCAACCTTGCATGTAAGGTACTTTGGTATCTAAACTTTCCTTCTAGAAAGAAACGAGGTACCATGGAACTTTGAAAGCAGAAAGTCAAATAAATATAAAAGGGATAAATAAACCTAGAAGATGGTAAAAAGAACAGGTAGGATCATGGAATTCACACACTGGGAGATGGAATTCTGACTCAGTGACAGGTTTAGTGTATGGAGATTTATCCTCGCATGTGCATATATGGCACAATGAAGCTCCAGTAGGGCTACCAGAGTCACAGTTCAAGCTCATGTTGGCAAGCACATTGCTTCTGTGTGCTGAAGAACATGCTTTGGGCATGTTCCATCTTTCTCTATTATAACCCTTCCTTTTATACTCAAGTATGTGGCTAGGTGGTGAACAAGTCCGCATCTGACACTGTACCAGTAATAGCTTCATGACTGACCTATCTGTACTGTACTGTTAAAAGATCATAGAAAGATGGTTTTGATGGATCCAGCTCTGAATTCCCCCATCCCCACTGAAGCTGCATTGTCTCCCGTGAGCCTTATATGGTCCTTGTAGCTTCCAACTCTTTAAAGCATTTTTAGATGTATATTTATTCTTAATTATGTGTGTGTATATACGAATGCTCATGTGCTTATGCATGTGGTTAAGAGAGCCAGAAGATGTCTTAGAGCTGGACTTACAGGATTCTGTGAACCATCTGATGTGCTGGGAATTGAGCTTGAATCTTCTGGCAGACCAGGTAAGACCCTTAATGGCTGAGACATCTCTCTATTTCTGAGTGACCACCTCTTTCGCCTTAGCACTGTAGTAACTTCCATGAAGTCATGTGGGTACAGGGGGCTAAGACAGAGTTCCAAGTATGAGTCCAGTTGCTATTCTGTTGCTTGGACCCTGCAATAGACATGGGTATGACTCAGCAGACAATCATAAATTTACTCAGAAAAGAATGAGACCTTTCTGTGATTGTTGAGAATGACAATGTCATGTTCCAATGTCAAAAGTTTGGACACATCTGTCAGAGTGCAAAAGAGGTCAACATACACTGGAATCAAGTGGCAGCGGGGAATGGCCATGTAGTGATTAATAAACAAACAAACAAACAAACAAACAAGCAGTATTATCCTATATAAGAAAAAGGAAGTATCAAAGGAGTCCAGATGATTCTCCAGAAGAAACGAAATGAAACTGCTGAGCCTGCAGGATGGCAGAGGATCTTTTTCCTTCTTTTCCCTATTCCTCATCCCTTTTAAAAACTCCTCAAGTAGAAATGCCCAGAATATTTTTCTCAGCTCTCAACATGAAGGCCAGGGTTGAGAAAATCTTTGGGTTGTTCCCAAATTGCCTTGCCTGTGTGAAAGGGGATATGAATTTATATTGCTGATGCTTTTCCAATCAAGAAACTCTCTGCCCGTTATACGCTTTCTGATACCCTATAACATAGTAGGGATTATTGTGGCTTTAGAGAAGAGTGATTGCTTAAAAAGGCAGTTTCTGCTACATATTCCCTCGAGATAGAAACCAATTTCCAGGCAACCACAARCAATAACACTAGGAAACAGACACCAGTATGAGACAGAGTCCAAATGGCAGCACACCCAGATATACAATGCTGGAAATGTTTGCATCCTCCAGTTGCTTCACAGACCATTCTTTTTTTTYTTTTTTTTTTTTTTTTTTTACCACAGGAAGCATGCTTGTTGTTCTTGGGCAGATTTTAACAGACTGGAGATTAAGCTGAGGCATTACCTGAAACCAAATGAAAGAAGTAGAAAAACAAAATGTCTTGTYTTGGGAAACTAAGTTGTCTGGGGAAGAGACTCAGTAAGGCATTTCAAAAATAAAGTAGACCATACACAGCACTCCAATTTGCAGAAAAATATATTTATCTCAAATGTGTTTCCTGTTTGGTTGTGTGAACACTTGAGGAAATTCTTGGGGTCGACAAGTCTAACCTCAATAATTGGAAAACGGACCCAGATCTTGGTTCCCAGACTGTTGGTTTCTTTGTAGATGAAAGTCTCTGCATGTAAATTCTGGAATGAAATGGGTATAGAGCACTTTGTACCAGAATTAAGTGGTACCAATGGTACAAAAGGGATACTTGAAGCAAGAAACAGCCTGCAGTGAGAAGGTGGGAGGTGGGAGGGTCAGCAGATTATCAGCTTGATAGGATCAAGAACTATCAGGACATAAGCCTCTAGCATGGCTGTGAGCAATTATCTTGATTAGCTTAATTGATGTGGGAAAACCTACCCTACAAGTATATGGCTGGCATCATCCTCCGAGCTTCAGTTCTGGACTGCATCAAAATCAGAATTACTCTATTCAGGTGCCCATTGCTGTGTGCTTCCTGACTGTAGCTGTAGTGTGGGGGCTGACCAGAAGCCTCATGCCCCGTCTGTCATGTCTTCCCCACCRTGATGGACTTCTCAAATTGTCAACCACAATTATACCCCTATGCTCTCAAGGTGCTTGTCTCAGAAAAGCAGCTAATGCAGAAATTAAAGTCAGAGAGGCAGACAGAGGGTAAGGAAAGCCATTTCCTGTGTAGCTATTGGCAGGCTATACATCATTCCAACCATCTTAGGAATAAGTAACTCTGTTGTCATTGCCCTGTAAAAACACCTTTGTTTTGATAGGCCAATTCACTGAACATCAGAGAATGTAAATATGAGAAGTAGACTTCAGATTGTGTGTTTCTTTTAGAATTAAACTACATACCAATTCTCCAACAACAGTCAGATTTTATCTCAGTAGCCGTAACGCAGGTTGCATGGACTACAACTAAAACTGATAAACTATAAATGAAGATGAGATGATTTTTCTAATTTTGCAGAGTTGTCTAAACTCTGCAGAGCAGTATGCCCTTGCTTTCCCCTCTCTGATACAGAGTGAGCTTTTGGATGTAGAAAGCTGTAGAGCTTTCTTTCATGAAGAATGGCCTGAGATTTCTGGGTTTGGTCTGCAATGAACTACAAAAGYCTAGAACATTCTTTCTCAAAATCCAATTTGGTTTTATACCTGTCATTATAATAAAGTAACAAGTTAGGATAGGACCTGATAGGATATGATCTTTATACTCTCTTAATAAGCATACCAACTATGTAAATACACAACATAAATGCTTCTACGGACAAATGGAGGAGGAATCTGATGAATCAAGATGAGAAGCTCACATCTGGATTTTGGATTTTGGAGACACTTCTCCATGGGCAGAGAAAAGAGCACTGGCTTCTTCAACAAATTGAACAGATGGTGATCAGAATTGAAGGGGTACTGTAACCCCAAGAGGAGGATGCTGGACCAATCAGGTCATTATTAGGAAATGCATAAGGTAATCCCACCGCTCAGTGGAATAGTTCCATAGGATGGGAACACAAATCTTGGTCGGCATATAAGCCAAGAGCTTCTAGTGGGAACGTCCTCCCACTACAGGAAGGAATGGGAAACCACTTCAGCTACTGTAGGACATACTCTTTGGGTGTTTCTAATCTAGGTGAGCTTAGATGTGTTTGACAAGAATAAGACCAAATCTGAACAACTTAAAGAAAATCCAGCCTCTGAATCTTATTCTTCATAATAACAAGAATGAAGCCCAGTGTTCTTAGTACAGTGTCATCCAGCAGGTTGGCAAGCTGGCTCAGTGGGTAAAGGCACTTGCTGCCAAGCCTCACCACCTGAGTTCAATTCTYAGCACTCACTTGGTTTAAGAAGAGAATAGAATCTTACAAACTGGCCTCCTTTGACCTATACACATTGCATGGTAGCACCCACTTATCCCCTACAAAACAGAAAAATGAATGTAATAAAAAGAAGTGTTTTCAGCAAACAAGAAATAGAAGGTAAATCCTGGCTGGCAAAAGTAAGTCCTTTTTTTTTTTTTTTTTTTGGAGAGATAAAAGCAATGACAGAGAAACAACACTTTGTTAACAGAAGAGCGAGTGTGTTCAACAGGCTGTGAGCTGTGAACAGAACAAAGAAACCAATTCAATGCAGCAAAGACAAAGACTGTAACACATTTGAAGAGAAAGAAAATTAATTATGTTCACCCCGTCTTTTTCTTTTAAGGCATCAAAATTTGTGCCTTTGTTGGGAGAACTTGGCTCCAAGCTGACAGCACAGGAGCAGAGTTTGTGTCTTTAAGAACTGAGTTCCCTGAGTGGCACCTAGTGACCACAGGCTCCATATTGAAGGCCCATAAGTCTGAATCTCAGAATATAGTGATTGAAAATAGGAACTTATTAGGATGGGAGAGGGCTTGTTCAATAAGAAGCCTAAGATGCCTGCTGGAGAAATGAAGGTTCCTTTCAGTTTCTTGGTGTCACATAAAATAAAAATATGCATTTTCTCCTCATCCCATTATCTCTAGGACTACCTTTTCCTTCTTTCCTTCCTTCCTTCCTTCCTTCCTTCCTTCCTTCCTTCCTTTCTTTTATTTTTTGAGGAAGCCTCCACATTATTTTCTGAAGAGGAAGACTGAACAAAAATATTTCCTAATCACTAGGAAAGAACACAGCCACACTTCAAAGGAACAAATTAGAATTCTTTTCTCTAGCAACCACTCTGTGGTAGACAAGCTAGGAATTGTTTCTCATGTAAGTCTAGATCACAGAAGCCTACCTCGGTTTCCAAGACCAAACAACATAAAGTTAGATGACTTTAGAGCTCAAACTTCGCCATGGACACAATTCCTTTATGCTTTTCTCTAATACCTTTTGTAAATGCCTCTCCTTTGAAAAAAAAGTATGAAGAAAAGATTCTGACTGTAGACCCCTGTCAGAAAGAAATCTTAGAACACACACCTCTGCACCTGCTTTGATATATATATATATAGTTACTCAAAAGGAGTCTTGAAAAGTCTTGGTAGGATAAGGAAGTGTGGCTCTAGCTCACATTTTTCAGAATACTTGCTATCTTTTGGGCAAAAGCTAAGCAATCTACAAGCAAAGTGAGATAAGAATGTCTTATTATGCACATATAAAGCAGGAACAAACATTTGTCATCTGCCATTTGCCTTACCTGTACTCTGTGGCATGAAATGTTGTTGCCTGTGGGCACTAGGAAGTTGTGGTGATGGCACAGATTAATAGAGAGACTGAGAAGGAAGGAAGTGGTGGACTGTAAGCCTGATCTCCAAACACAAGCACAATTCATAAAACAACACATGAGGGCAGTGCCTCGGGGCTAGGGCAGAACACAAACAAAACTGAAGCAGACACACACTCTGTACCTGCAGGAGAACAAAACAAGGCTGAGTTGCAAGAAATGAGCTTAGAAATGAACCTGGCGAGAAGCCCCAAATGCCAACCTTCAGACCTGTGGGCTTTATCCCAGAGCAACAAGTAAAGCATTTGAGTGCTTTGAGCAGGAAACTGCAGTGACAGGCGGGGTCTTTAGGTACCTGGAAGCCATGTTCAGAATAGTCCTTATGAATAAGGTTCTCAAGAGGTTGGGAGTCTACTTTTGAAATGAACTTGGCTTTAAGTGAAATTTAACGTAGTAATAATGCTCAATAAAATTAGGTGGCAGAGTTTGTACAAATCTTGCCCACAGAAAACCTTAAATATTTTATTTTGTTTCATTGTGTACATGTGTGCATGTGTGCGTGTGTGCGTGTGTGCGTGTGTGTGTNGTGTGTGTGTGTGTGTGTGTGTGTGTGTGTGTGTGTGCAGTTGCTCAAGAGGGCCAGAGAAAGAGACTGATTCCTTGGAGCTAGAGTTATAGGTAGTTGTGAGCCAAATAATGTGACTTCTAGGGACTAAACCCTTGTTATTCTTTGCGAGAATAACAAGAACTTTAATGGCTAAGCTGTCTCCCTGTCCCCATACATTCCTCAATTTCAATGTAAAAAGATACCAAATACTGTATATTGTTTTTAGGTTGAGGAGGCACAAAAGGGTTTATGAGTTAAATAGGGGCAAGACAAAAAGATGAGTCAGAGAACATTGGCTCTGTTAGGTGCAGTAGTGTTTCTGTAGGTAGTTGCTTCTGAAAGGAAAGTTTAGGCACAGAGGAACACAGGACGTTAAGTAAAAGCCTGCAGGGCATTGGAGAAAGAACAGAGCTAGGTTGCTCAGTCAGCATGTAAGAACTCACGAGAGCTGGTGGATACCAGGGACAGAACACTCACACATTCACACTAAAGGCCTGCTGCACAGCTCAGCTCTTCACTGAGAGCGGCTGAGGCCGTGAACTCTTGGAAGTCTGTTATCAGGAACAAAGGAAAGGAAGGGTTCACCAGCACGGTGGAGATCTGTACAAGAATCTTAGCATATARATGTCAGCACTGACGCTGAGGCACATGAATCTCTAGTGTATAGTCTTTTTTCTCTCCGAGTCCACCTCACCTACTGACTGGCTAGAACACTGGGTTGTGACAAGGTCTCCTGTGTGTTTTGCAAGTTCGCAACCACAGTATCAGTAGACTTTCATCTCCTACAAAGAAACTCAATCTCTGCAAGTGGCACACTTGGGATGATGTGATACAGACTAGACTTGAACCAATCCATAATGAGACTTGCATTAATTCATTCTATAATCCCGAGGGAGGCTGGAGGATCATAGGGAGAACCAAATAAACATACTTTCTATATTCATGGTTTCTGTAAGAGGTGACTACATAGAAGTCCTGATACCATTGGTAGAATGTAATTCAGTTGAGCGAGAACAATCAAGATATTCCCAGCTGTGTATCAAAATGCAGCAAGAATGCTAGTATACAGAATYAGGGAGGCTGAAAACTGTCCAGATAGAGCAGTGTGTTGTCTACATTTTACAAGATTATTTTCTCATTTCCAACAGTGAGTGGCTTCCCTAAAGCCTCCTATCACTATTATGTGCAATCATTTTCAGAAATAAACACATTATACCAATCACATGTCACATCTACTAGTCTGTAGATGAAAGACTTCTTGTCTGAGGTTGGTTTGCAATCATTCTTAGAATCCTGATTAGCTTTCAGTGAGGTGGCAAGTGAGTATTTGCAGAGATCTCTAATATGAGTTCTATCAAACTTTTTTCTTTTCTGTAGCAATACGTATATGCATATTCATACACATGTGTGTACACATTTGTAATTATATTGTAACTCAGTGCACTGATGCATACATGAGAGTTTATATCTGCTTTTAGGCATCACAAAGCTTGTGTTTCCTAYGACGATAGCCACAGAATATATGATGTTCTTAGGAATGCTCTAGTTATTACCCTATCCCACTCTGTTCAATTTATTCAACTCTGGTCCATCCCATTCTCTTCTGTTCTCACACTCAATTCTATTATAGTTATCAGTTCTTATTCACAAGGGTAGTTTTAACACTGTGGAGAAATTAAATAGAAACTACAAAAAGCTCTCATGTATTCTTTCTTCCTTAGCTGCTATCACATTTAACATATTTTCTCTTGTCATTAGAAAGCCTCACATTAGCTTGGTTCCTTGTCATAATTAATGGAGCAATGTTAATATCCTCTCCTTGACTAGAGAGAGCTTGAGATTGTGATTAGAGCTCACTTGTATGTTCTACACTCAGTGGATCCAGGACTAGTCAGAAAATTCTCACTGTTCTGGAAGTCCTCTGAGTTTCCTGTCCATCCTTCTTTCCTCTGACTTAGATACCTCTTACATTGCTATGACAAAGACAACTTAAGAAAGGAAGGAAGAGCTATGATTTGAAGCACAGTCCATCGTGGTGGGGAAAGCCTAGTGGTGGGAGCAGGAGGCAGCTGGCCACATTGTATCTGTGGCCAACAGGTGGGTGGGGGTGGGGTGGGGTGGTGGTGCTTAGCTAATTTTCTCTTTATTATTAAGTCTGGAACCATAGTCCTATGATATTGTAATACCCAAGCTGAGGGTAGGACTCCCCTGTTTAATCAAACGTTCCTGGAAACCTCATAAACACACTTAGAAATATGTTTCCACCATGATTCTAAATCTAGCTGTCATCTAGCTATCTGTCATCTAGCTATCCATCCATTCACCCATCTACCTATCATCTGCCTATCTACTTACCTTTGTACCTGATGTGCTGAGGATGGAATCCAGTTACTTGTGCATGCCAGGAAAGCATTCTTCCACTGAGCTGAATTTCCAGTCCTTAATATTCATTTCTGCCCAAAGGGTAATTGAYACCATGTCAATTGCTTACTTCATATTACTTGTAAAGCCTGTAGAATATGTACCTATAGAAGTGTTTCAAGATTGAGTGACTATTATTTTGGCCTTCAAGATCATACAGATCAATAAACTAACTTTAGATGAAAGAAAAGCAGATGGACTCCAAGGTGGGAGAGGACAAGAAGATAGCCAATCTCTGTCTTAGAGACTCACACATCAGGGAGCCATCCCTTTACCGTGTGCACAAGACATAAAAAGTGTATTTAATTTTGGTCTCTTCAAAACATCTTGACTAGCAGTGGTGGCGCATACCTTTAATCTCAGCATTCAAGGCAGAGGCAGGCAGATCTCTGAGTTTGAGGCCAGCCTGGTCTACAGAGTAAGTTCCAGGATAGCCAGTGTTACACAGGGAACCCTAGTCTGGAAAAGAAACGAAAAAGAAAAAGAAAAAGGAAAAAGTATCTTGAAGTCATTGAACTAAAAAATCTGCTAGAAAGGCAGGAATAGATGGTAGTAAGGTTATCTCCTATTCAACAGATTGGGACAAAAATGCCAGTTCAGTCTGTGAGGTCAAGGAAGAGACTAAAGTTTATGAGGAAAAAACCTTGAGCTCTATTGTTAGATCTTCCAAAAAAAGTTGCTTTTGTGACAAAACAAGAAACAGTTTGACATGATTCTGCTTGGCCCTTGGCATGCAGAAACACTAAGGCTGGCTGACATTCCGGCTGCACATTTCACAGCTGTGTAATCACTGGGGTCTTGGAGTCCTGACTATACTTAGTTCAGCCCGTGGATTCCCTTTGAGACAAAGACAATGGAACTTATAATTAGCAAACTACTATAAGTCTAGAACTATGACACATGAATAGAACTCTTCCTTTTTCTCTTCCCCTCTCCAGGGGCATAAAAATAGAACAGGGAACTGGTAATATTTGCACTTCCACACAAATCACCTTTAATAAAAATATAACCAAAGATGGAACTTGGCAAGAGCAATGCCCAGTGAGAGAAGCAGGGGGAGTCTTATTTTCCTCTGATACCAAGACTTCTTTCTGACATGCAGGCATGGATGTGAGCCTGTCAGAGAGGGATTGTCTTTAAATTCCCAGTACAAAGTTCACAGGTCATCCATGGGATGTGTTCAGAGCTTAATCAGGTATGTGAAAAAAAAATCAAGCACAATACAAAACCCTACAGGTTATATGTCTTTTCTTCTATGTCCTAAAGCATTTCACATAGCACCCAAGTTACTCTGCTCTCCAGTGCTTTGTGCCTGGGTGTCTTCTTTGTTCTAATACTTCTGCTCTCTGGACCTATTATTAAATAAAGTAAGGGTCACTTTTACAAAGTATTGCCAAGCCACAATAGTCAGTCTGATAAACTGAATGGCTAAGTATTAACAAGCATGTAGCATATATGCCATGGATCCTGAGAAGAAAGAGATAGATCATGTCCTAAGTGGGACTGACCAAAATCATGGGAGACCTCATCACACTGCTTAGGAAAAGGTACGATTTACAACTTTTGAGTTTTTACTTGTGTGATTTTCCATTCTTTAATTGATTGATTAATTAGTTGACTGTAGGTAATAGAAACTTGGAAAACAAAATCATGAATAAGAAATCATATCACAAATCCAACTTAGAAATTATTACTTTTCCTTGGGCTACCGATACTAACTCTTTCTGGCTCCTTACTAATTCCTGCTTCATCTCTTTGACTGGTGTCAGATCAATATTCCAAAATAATAGCTCAATTTCCAGTTCAAAATCACCATGTGACCATGCACCTCCTGAAAACCAAGAAYGGGACAGCAATGTTCCTTTAAGCTTAATCTTGATTTATCTTTCTGCATTTCCCCTCTAACTCTGTCCTACCTAGAGTTCCCAAAGAGGTGTCCTGATTCTCCTTGGTTCAAGGCTTTTCCTGACTACTGTTTCTTTTTTCCTGACTTTTGCCATGTCCTCCAATGGATTTGCAGTTCCTCTGACAGANACCATGTCAATTGCTTACTTCATATTACTTGTAAAGCCTGTAGAATATGTACCTATAGAAGTGTTTCAAGATTGAGTGACTATTATTTTGGCCTTCAAGATCATACAGATCAATAAACTAACTTTAGATGAAAGAAAAGCAGATGGACTCCAAGGTGGGAGAGGACAAGAAGATAGCCAATCTCTGTCTTAGAGACTCACACATCAGGGAGCCATCCCTTTACCGTGTGCACAAGACATAAAAAGTGTATTTAATTTTGGTCTCTTCAAAACATCTTGACTAGCAGTGGTGGCGCATACCTTTAATCTCAGCATTCAAGGCAGAGGCAGGCAGATCTCTGAGTTTGAGGCCAGCCTGGTCTACAGAGTAAGTTCCAGGATAGCCAGTGTTACACAGGGAACCCTAGTCTGGAAAAGAAACGAAAAAGAAAAAGAAAAAGGAAAAAGTATCTTGAAGTCATTGAACTAAAAAATCTGCTAGAAAGGCAGGAATAGATGGTAGTAAGGTTATCTCCTATTCAACAGATTGGGACAAAAATGCCAGTTCAGTCTGTGAGGTCAAGGAAGAGACTAAAGTTTATGAGGAAAAAACCTTGAGCTCTATTGTTAGATCTTCCAAAAAAAGTTGCTTTTGTGACAAAACAAGAAACAGTTTGACATGATTCTGCTTGGCCCTTGGCATGCAGAAACACTAAGGCTGGCTGACATTCCGGCTGCACATTTCACAGCTGTGTAATCACTGGGGTCTTGGAGTCCTGACTATACTTAGTTCAGCCCGTGGATTCCCTTTGAGACAAAGACAATGGAACTTATAATTAGCAAACTACTATAAGTCTAGAACTATGACACATGAATAGAACTCTTCCTTTTTCTCTTCCCCTCTCCAGGGGCATAAAAATAGAACAGGGAACTGGTAATATTTGCACTTCCACACAAATCACCTTTAATAAAAATATAACCAAAGATGGAACTTGGCAAGAGCAATGCCCAGTGAGAGAAGCAGGGGGAGTCTTATTTTCCTCTGATACCAAGACTTCTTTCTGACATGCAGGCATGGATGTGAGCCTGTCAGAGAGGGATTGTCTTTAAATTCCCAGTACAAAGTTCACAGGTCATCCATGGGATGTGTTCAGAGCTTAATCAGGTATGTGAAAAAAAAATCAAGCACAATACAAAACCCTACAGGTTATATGTCTTTTCTTCTATGTCCTAAAGCATTTCACATAGCACCCAAGTTACTCTGCTCTCCAGTGCTTTGTGCCTGGGTGTCTTCTTTGTTCTAATACTTCTGCTCTCTGGACCTATTATTAAATAAAGTAAGGGTCACTTTTACAAAGTATTGCCAAGCCACAATAGTCAGTCTGATAAACTGAATGGCTAAGTATTAACAAGCATGTAGCATATATGCCATGGATCCTGAGAAGAAAGAGATAGATCATGTCCTAAGTGGGACTGACCAAAATCATGGGAGACCTCATCACACTGCTTAGGAAAAGGTACGATTTACAACTTTTGAGTTTTTACTTGTGTGATTTTCCATTCTTTAATTGATTGATTAATTAGTTGACTGTAGGTAATAGAAACTTGGAAAACAAAATCATGAATAAGAAATCATATCACAAATCCAACTTAGAAATTATTACTTTTCCTTGGGCTACCGATACTAACTCTTTCTGGCTCCTTACTAATTCCTGCTTCATCTCTTTGACTGGTGTCAGATCAATATTCCAAAATAATAGCTCAATTTCCAGTTCAAAATCACCATGTGACCATGCACCTCCTGAAAACCAAGAAYGGGACAGCAATGTTCCTTTAAGCTTAATCTTGATTTATCTTTCTGCATTTCCCCTCTAACTCTGTCCTACCTAGAGTTCCCAAAGAGGTGTCCTGATTCTCCTTGGTTCAAGGCTTTTCCTGACTACTGTTTCTTTTTTCCTGACTTTTGCCATGTCCTCCAATGGATTTGCAGTTCCTCTGACAGAYTTCATCATGGACACCAGCCATCAAATGTGTCTTTCAAAGTTCAAGCAAGTGCAATCAATTCTTCCTGCCTCATCTCAGCAGAACGTTTCCTTTCTGTCTCATTCTATCCTGCTTTCTGAGTATGTGTGGCCTATTTCCAAAATTAAATAAATTTGACAATGTTTAAGCAGTACTAAGGTGTCTGGATAATTTTTACAAAGCAGCTTCTGGCACTGTCTGTAGAGATCTCTATTTCTCATGGGGCAGCCACCCCTCCCTTTGTCCAATCTGAAACCAGAGCTGGACTTGTCTCTTTGTCTTGTAGATACTGTGCTGAACTGAGTTTGACTCACTCACTCTCTTCTGAACTTTACTCCCAAGTGCTCCTTGGTCTTCAAACTCTTCCATCTATTACTACAACACTTGGTTTTAACGCAATTCTGCTAAGTCAGTTTGTTGATAATGTACCCTTGACTTATGAGTCCTCTGTGAATCTAAGACCCTCTTTCTCCATTTCTCAGGTCACATCTGATCCCTCACCTTCACCAGGAATCCTAAGAAGAGACCCATTTAACTGGAATACCACTCCTCTGCTCTTGGTAGCTTCTCTAATTCTTACCCACCTTGATCTTTGGCTCTATCCATGCTGTATCATAGTCTGGCCAAGATCTGTACTAAGGCCTTTCTTTCTCTACTGCAAAAGTTCTGAATAAATCTCTGAAAATTCAGCCATCCATCTTACTGTTCAAGAGGGGCAAGACCCTGTCAGTCATTTAAATCCAGCTACTGCTGACGTTGTAACTCATTCTATGCTGTGTTGTAGCCTTTCATCTTTCTGCCATGCTAACCTTCTACAAAACAGTTCTTTCTAATGAAAAAAAAAAGAGCATCATATGGACCATTCCATTGGCTCTTCACAGTATTGAAGAACAGGCTTAACTTACCATTGTATGCTATTGAAGAAATGAAGTTCAAGGAGCAGAGTGACTTGACCATAGTGATATAAAAAGGAACGATATTTAAGAGTGAAGGAAGCTCAGAGCATTACTCGATCCACATGCAACCCATGCCTGAAGCTAAATGTTACTCTTTTCTASTTCACAGATAGCATAGGGTTGAGAAGGGATAGGAAAAAGATAGTACAGAGATCTCCTCTTCCTTGTTATTTCCCTGTGCCCCTGCTCAGCAGAGAGGAAATAATCGAAACAGCTAACATTTATTGAGTGCTTGGCAAAAGGCAGGTGCTATATATAAACACCTTACCTGTAACTACCTCATTTGTCTCCCTGATAGTGTTTATGAGGTGCTTATGACTACTGAGTACAGATGGGGGAAGGAGATTAGGAAATTAGTTTGCCCAAGGGGGAGTGAGCATTGAATCAACACCCACGTGTTTTAAAATCACATTTTTAACCTTCACATCAGGACTGTTCAAACTTTAGTGTGCCCATGAGTCACCCAGAGACACTGTGGACTGCTGCGTATGTCTCTGTAGAACTGTGTTGGGTCATAACTTCTGTACTCTTGGTAGGCTTTTGGCTGATGCTCTTTGGACCACATCTGAGTATTAGATTCATTTTATTAATCCCTGAAAGGGCTGAATGTGGTCATGCAAGTGAYTGGAGTTCCAGTTTCAGGGAGTATGAAGGCAAGAGAGAGAGAAAGACACCCCGATTTTCTCTGAGCTAGATCCACTCTTCAGTTTCGGTCAGAGTACCCAGTCATTCTCTGTGACAGTCCATACCTCTCGCTGCAAACTATACTTTCCCCCTTCTCTCATAAGAAGATCTGCAGTATGTAACAGGGTTCTGGTCAATATTTAATGATGCCCAATACCATACTTCCTTCTATACAGACACAACCTTGTCTCTATTATAGTCTCTGGGTCCTTCCTGGTGTCTCAGAGAGACACATTTGTTCATATAGATAACTCCAGCTCATGCAGCTTGTCATTAACCATCCACTCAAATGAAATTTGTTGAAAAACTAATAAAATATAATAGCTTGCTTTTCCAGTATTGGATATGAAATGTAGGGCCCTGAAAATTCTAGCTGACTGCTCGACCATTCAGCTATATCTCAGGATTCTTATTAAGCTGGAATTAAACTTAGAATCACTCCATACCCCTAGTGGGCCTTAAACCTGCAATTTTCCTGTCCCAGCTTCCTGAGTAGTTATGACTACAGGATGTTTCCAATTCAATCTATAATTTTTTAAGGTGAAGTACCCCTTGTAAAAATTATATGAGTTTACAAATGGGTTTTTCTCATTTGTTTATTTTTGCTTTTWCATTTTAATTTATTAACAATTTGTTATTACGAACTTGGCAAGTAATAGATATTACACATAGAAAGGAATCCAAGGTCTATGTAACACAGTGACAGTCTACATGTTCAGAGCAGCAACGCTGAAGCTGTGGAGCCTCACCTTGGAACTTTTACTTTCAGTATCAAGATAATTCATATGCACTTATATAAAAACAAAAAATACAAAGTCCACATCAAAGTCAAAACCAGAAAAACAACTTCATGTTCCCTTTTCATGACTCAAGTGTCTATTACCTACATTGTCCTTCCTCAAGATTAACACCCTTTCTTTTTTCTTTTATGCATGCTATGCTGTACCAATGTGTACAATTGTGTGTATGTATATATACACATAGATTGTATATACACATATATTAAYGCATTATATACTATATATGTATTTATACATTTATTATATAATAAATAATTATATAATGATAAGAATAAATAATCAATATAAAAACAATATATTATAAATTATATACATATGTATATATGTGTGTGTGTGCATGTATGTTTATTATAAGCTAGGATCTGGATATGAGGGTGAACTTATGGTTCATTATTCCATCATTGCCTGATCCCCTGCAATGAAGTAATGTGTACTATGCTTGTACCTAATGATCAATTTGAAAATCAAAATCCATAATTTTATAATTACATGACTTCCCTATCTCAAGACACTCATTTTAATGTGGATGTGTGGGATGCTACAAAACAGCATTTTATTTAATCAATTACATTTAGCTTACTCAGTTTTGTCTTTGTTTGTTCACTTATTTAGATGCTGAGATAGGATGTGGTAATTAATGTCAAGTCCCAATATAAAATCTCATTACATACAGTTAGTCCCTGCAGATGTTTGTTCTAAAATGTGCCCCTCCCCACAGTCCCCCTTTAGTTTTTGGAAAGTGAAAAATAAGTCAGTTTTTGTTAAATTCATCATGCTTGGTTGATCTGTGGTTGTCCACAACAGCAGGCCTTAATTTCTTGTGATGCTCTTATAAATAAACATTCAAGCATTGCTTTTGGATCACAGATCATCTCCTCTTTACAAATCTTCCTCCCTGAAGGGTGGGAAGATCCCCCATGCTCTTATACTCTTAGGTGCTACACTAGGAATTTTATGAGTGATTTCTTTATCATTCTCAACGCAATCTTGAGTGGCAAGGTAGGTCACTGACCCCCCATTTTACAGATAGAAACTAAGGTTGAGGGGAGTGAAATTATAACTAATATCATTTCTATTACCAGAAGGCATAATGGATCCAAAGTGCTGAACTTGACATTGTTCTGGTTCATTGCCTACCCCACCATGGTCACATCTGTGAAAGCAACAACCCACACTCCAGTTCCAATTTCTATCCTAGTTTGCTTTCTATCACTATGATAAAAACCATGATCATAAACAACATGGGGTTATCTCATCTGACAAGTTATAGTTCATCATGAAGGGAAGTTGGCAAGTGTCTAAAATAAGAACCCGGAAGCAGTAACTAAAGCAGAGGCCATGGAGGATCATTGGTTACTGGCTTGTTCTTTCTGGCTTGCTCAGCCTGCTTTCTCATAGAACCTAGGATCACCTGGCCAGAGGAGGTGCCACTCCCAGTGGACTGAGTCCTTCCACATCAATAATTAAGAAAATAGCACTCAGGGACTGAGCCGCCGCCAGAAAACACACACAGGCTTAAATGAGGTTCCAGACCTATGTAGCAGACATGCAGCTCAGTTCCAGGTGGGACCACCAACAACTGGAGTGAAGGCTCTCTCTAAAGCTGTAGCCTGACTCTGGTATCCAGTCCCCATAGGGACTATGCCTTGTCTGGCCTCAGAGCAAGAGGATGTGCCCACCCTGGCCGAGACTCGATAAGCCAGGATAGAGTGGATATCCACAGGAGGGTGTACCCGCTCAGAGGAGAAGGGGATGCGGGATGGGGAGAGGATCTCTGTGAGGTGGGGACCAGGAGGAGGCAAAAATAAATTAAAAATAAAATAACGATGAAAATACATTTTACAGGCAAAAAAGAGAAAGAAAATGGATATGCCTACATGGGAGTATTTTTCATAGGTGAGATTCCCATGCCCCAAATGACTAGCTTGTGTCAAGAGGTTTTGTGTCTAGCTTTGTAACAAACAAATTACCAGAACATAATCTATTCCTTTTAGAATGTTGTAGGGGTAGAAGTCCAAGACTGAGTCTTCTTGACTCATGTGCAATGTTTTTCCATTAGGCCTTTGTATAGTTCTATAGTAGGAGTTAATGAGATCCCTTAAGTTTGTTCTATTAGGATTCTAGTCATGATTGTTCTGTCCTTATCCCCAAGCACCTTCCAAACATCCTGTTTTCAAATGTCACCACTTTGGAAGTCAGGATTATAATATATTGGTTTGGGGGATGAAACTAATCAAACCATAACACCTATGACTACTAACATTCCTATAACAAGAAGGTCCTACTCCTGTAATCAAAATGCATAAACATGTTCATGTAGCAAAGTGCAGTGCTCCATGTACTTTRGAAGACGTGTGTTGCAGCCTCTCAATGTCAGCCCTACCCCTTATCCAAGTCAAGGTTCTTCAGTGCTTTTCTCTTATGTTCAAGATAAAATGCAAACCTCCTTTAGCACATAAAGTGCTTCTCACTTTTTCTCCGTTCTGCCATTCCATGTCCCAGGAGCGGGTATCGATGTTCAGGCACAGTCATCCACATTACCTTCATGGCCATGGCCCCTTGCATTGCCTCTTACTTTCTATTTACCTAAACTCTGCCCTTTAAGGAARACAACTACTGTTAAGTTTTTTCTCACTTGGCATTTGATTTATGTAGACACTCAAAATCATCTATGCACATATGACACAAAAGTAGGAGTAGAATTGCCTTGGGAAACAAAGGGGACCAATTGAGGTGTGATAAAAGAGAGGGTTGGGTATGGGGGGCGTGTTCTCAACGTGTACACACAATGCAGACTTGTATGCAGACTAAAAATTCATCTAAAAGGAGAGAAAAGTGAAAACATATCAAATTGAATTTACATACACAGTAATGTTTCTGTTTGTCAAAAGATAAAGACTTATGCCCATGTTATAGTTTCATCTGAAATAAAATATGTTTGGCTTTAAAATCAATCAGCCAATTCAATTCATCAATCAACCAATCAATCCATCTATCAACAAATCAATTAACAATCGACCAATCTTCAGTCAATCTAGTTAACTCTCATTTCATATTGTGCTTTTATCAATCAATCAATCAATCGATCGATCGATCAATCAATCAATCATCAACCAATCAATCTAGTTGAGTTTCATTTCATATTATGCTTTTCTTATAAAGTTGTAGTCCTATACTCCCAAAGCCACACACACTGCCTCTTATTCTAACTTGCGCACCAATTACCACCTCCATTTAATAAACATTTCCTCTAAATGTTTATTAAACATTATCTAAAGCATCTTTGTGCCTATACCTAGAAACAGACCACAGATACAGACCATGGCAGCTTTATCACATGGCTTGCATCTGGTCTCACAGTGAATAATTCACAGCATTAAAAACATACACACAGCTTATCATCAATACTGGATTGGTAGCTCATCAGAGAAAGCTGCTTAATAAAGCATCACTGCAGGTTACCTAGCACCCCTGTCAGAAGAACAAAGAATTGAATAACTATCTTGCTGAAAGAACATGTTGAAATTGGATAGGGTTTGTAGCCTCAGAATGATGAGAAATTGTGTAGATAGAATTTCCTTTTTTTCTCTATGATACATTGGAATATAAATATAGCATATGCTCACACACCACACACACACACACACACACACACACACACACACACACACACACATGTTCTGTTTTTATCACATAACAAACTTCCTCTACGGGTTTCTTCTATGTCGTGCAGTGGTTTCCTCTGACTTGCACATATGCAGCTTGCAACAAAGGTCATGCCTTTAATTTTAAGCCTATTTCCACAATCATGAGCACAAGAAGCCTCTTGCTTCTTAGACTATAACTATATTTTTCCATGTTCTGAAACTGTTTTAAACCCCTCTTTGAGTTAAGAAAACAACAACATCTCCAAATGATAGACCTGGATTTTTATGAAAATAATCACCAGCTTCTCCTGATTACTATGGGTGTGTTGCTGAATTATTTTTCTTAAAGATTTATTTATTAATTTTTAAAATATTTGTTTTATTTATGTGTATGAGTGTTTTTCCTGCAGAGGACAGAAGAAGGCACTGGATCCTCTGTAACTGGAGTTATAGATGGTTGTGAGCCACCATGTGAGTGCTGGAAACTGAACCCAGATTCTCTGCAAAATCTGCAAGTAGTATTTTCTGTACATAGGACTGAGAGAAAGGGAGAAAAGGAATGCATGCAGTCAGGAATGACTAAGGATGCCCAGGTACACGGGACAGCTGAGGTGAAAATGGTATTACCGTTTGTTACATGCCTGTCATATTTCCTCACTGCAAATACCTCCTTTGACATGTTCATGTGCATTTGCTTCTCGGAGCATGTGTGTGTGGAGGCCAGAGGTTGACGCTGCCTGTCTTTCTCAGTCATTCTCTCCCTTGTTTACCAAGACAGAGCTGCTCACCAGCCTGCAGCGCATTCATCTGGCCAGCCTGCTTCACAACTTCTCTTCTCATCTTCCCTCAGTGAATTAAAATGAAAAAGCATGTGCCAATCTGTATGGCTTTTTACAACAGTGCTTGGGTGCTAAGCACTTTACCAACTGAGCCACCCCCAGCCTTCCATATCTGACTTTTATTTTAGGTATGTATTTTTAGAAGACGGATGGCCATTTTTGTTTAATTTTAAAAGCAGATTGTTCTGTTCAATAGGATCAGTCTCAAATTTTAAATGTTTTCCTAACATATAATTATCATCTTCCAGAGACCCAAAAGTACTGTCAATGTGACTGAAATCAGAATGTAAATATTTTATCAACAGCTGTCAAATCTCAATTGGCAGCAAACAGAAGGCCCCCGAATTACTATCATCTAAACGGAAGACTACATCACTTAATTGACAGATAAAACATTCTTCTGGTTTCCATGTTTCTGTCAGCATCTTTAGTGCATTAACACGGTGCGCCACTATACACAGTTGCTGTGACAATCATCATGAATATGAAATGACTTTGCTGTGCTCTTGGGGAGACACTCAGCATAGGACAGCTATCTGCTTTCTARTACGTTGCTTCAACTCATGATATCTATGGTGTCTGCCCCTGACATAGACTAAATACCAGAGTCAGCGGACTATTACTATGTTCATAAAAAGGTAAGAATTTGTCATCAGCAGATTGAGAAATCAAGGTTTGACCTTTTGAGTACTTATTCAACTAACCATCTGACTATGAATGTGCTAGCTTAACTACTAACCTCTGGTAGGATATACAGAACTAACCTGCCACCCTTATAGATCAAAGAGGCCACGAATTGAGATTTCTCAAGTGGTCTTTCCAAACTCATGTTATTTCTGTTTGTACCACTGTCTGGCTCTCTGTCCCTTTCCTTATTGTCCCCTCCCTATTATTTCCCTTCTTTCCCATTGACACAGTAGACATATTGGAGCACTCTATAAATATTGTTTCATTTCTTTGAGGGTTACTAAGCCTACAAGATTTTCTGATTCCATAGCCACGGCTTTGATAAATATTTTTCAGTTTCCTGAAAGGAAAGGTGTGTTTTAGGGAAGGCGTGTAACTGATGAGGCCTGTGCTTTTGGAGGTTATACTGCGCCATGGTGGGAGAAAGACAGCCAAGCATAAATAAGTGTGATCCAATTATATCTATCTTGCTCTTAAGCTTCATCAGTAATATTTGCTAACATTTTAGCATGACTTTTAAAATTAAACCCTTTCAGTTTAAAAGGGAATAGAGAGAGAGACAGACAGAGACATAGAGACAGAGATACTGAGAAACAGAGAGAGAGAGACAGAGARAGAAAGGAGGAGGAGAAGAGAGGAAAAGAGAAGTGTTGTAGATGGGCCCTCTGGGTTGGAGAGGGGAAGAGAAGAAACAAGAGAGAGTTAGGTCTCTTTGGACAGAGATAGTAGCTCATATGGACAAGATGTAGCTATGGTTTCAATGGMGGGTGCTTCAGGATTCACCACCAGAGGATTTAAATTTGATAAGGCTTACAAGATTAGGATTTTAGTTGCTGCCCCCAATGATTGAGTACCATCGATTGTTTCTTTCATGCTGAGGTTTCAACTGGCTCCAAGAGAGAAAGGTACAGTGGCAAAGCACTGATTTGCCAGAGGTGGAGCACAAAGGTTGTGGGGGATTTGAAGCATGGGGTTGGCATGGTAGCAATCTGCCAGTGGGAACCTATTGAGCTAGGTGGGGTGATTGTAGAGTTCTGAGTCAGTCTCCACAAGATAAAAACAGGTCAGCCATTGCCCGCCAGTGCATAGCCAGCCAGGCCACCAGGACAGAAAGGTGCCTGGCACTATCTTGGGAACTTGCTGTGTTTTCTTTTTAATATTTCCTGCAACAGGTGRCAAACCAATGTGTTGGGAAAGAATCTATKAGAAATTTAAGATTATTAGCCTGAGAGTTTTATTTTTTTTTAAGTGAGTAGCTGGGTAGCACTGGCACAAGCCATGTGGACTGAAGTGCAGGAACCTTGAAACAAAGAAACTGCTGGCAGGCTCTGAGGCTCCCTGCTGTGGGGAGTGCAGGCTGCTGAGTCAGAGTATCAGAGTTCTAATATGCCTTACAGGACACTCAAATTCTGTCTAACATGGACTCCACAGGAATTTTGGGTTATTATCCAATAGAAAAGGCCTAAGAATAGGCACATATAGTATTGTAGTTTACTTCATTTGTTTTGGATTGTTTTAATTTTCAAAATGAGTGTGATTTTGAGTTTTGTGGTTGTATTATTCCTCAGGGTGAAAGGTCAATATAAAGGTTTTTCTTGTTAGTGGCTCAAGGATATGCTTATTTGGGACAAAGTTTTTGTATTTGTATTTTTAGAAAAGGTGATTAGTGTCTATACACCTTCCAGAGTTATATGGATCAGATTTGATAGAGGCAACCCCCCCCCCCAGAGAACTAGATTCTAGAGAATCAAACAAAAAGGTTATCTTAATGATACTAAAATTTTGTTTTGAGTTTTGTATATTACAGAATATACAGTCTTGACGAGTCTCATCATCAGACATGCTGAGCTGAGCTGCTTGAACTCCGGGTGTCTTGGACTTTCAGCCAGATCCAGTCAAGTCATAGACATCAGAGACTGAATCACAGAGTTGGTGTGTCCTTCTTAAAGCCAATCAATTCTTCTATTTTCCCTACCCTCCCTCTCCACCTTCAAAATATCTCAGCTTGAAGAAGTTATGAAGAGTCATCCACCCAGTATCTTAGGTTGTCTTTCTCGGGAATGTAGACATGTCTTAGGTTGTCTTTCTCGGGAATGTAGACATG
>BDUI01003135.1:52982-64972 GCA_002335545.1 Apodemus speciosus | reverse complement strand
TATTCATTCAGAGGTGATTAGTGGGACCAGATGCAAGTAGCTCACATGATCAGACAAATCTGACCAGCTCTCTGCTCATGTGGATACAGGAGGCATCCTGGTTCCTCAATTTTAGTTGAGTGAGCAGAGGAATTTGAGAAAGAACAGAGCGGAAGTCTTATCCCAAAAAAACACGTCTCAGATTTCTCCATCTCAGACCAGAGCTTTATTTCTTTATTCTCCCGAAGTTGATGGCCATATCCACACTCCTGTGACATGACTATTTTAGATAGCCTGAACCTGTAAGTTTCAGTTCTGTACATTACCTGAGGAGCAGACATCTCTTTTGCTACACAATTGTAATTCTTTGCTTTGTGCCTTCTCTAGTAAATTGCCCATTCTCTAAGGGTATAATTTTGCCACACACCTTTTTTCTTCACTCCAGCTCACTAACTACTTGGATATCTTGTCATAAATCATGGTCACATGTCATATTAGTCTCAAGGGGCTACCTACAAAGAAGTCCGCATGCAGGTTTGCTAGTCTTCTGTGAACTAATGCATCCTTGGGGATGTGTAGCTACTGTAAACAAAAATGTAGTTCAAAATAATATCACCTTTCCAAAGGGGAAAGAATGGTTTAATATAACTTCAGAWTTCTCCCRTAACTGAGAAGACTTGCAGTAACAGGGTGAGCAGAGCCTCGGAGACAGCAAATAATAAAGGAAACAAAGCAAAGAACACTGAGGTGTGTTCCTACACATTAAAAATTGTTCTCTGCAGAAAGGGTTCAAGGCTCTTTCGGTCTTGTGGAATACATGGTGGCTTCTATGAATCGAGGCTCTCTAAAGATACAAGACAATTTGACCAGTGTATTATGGGTCGCACAGCTTCAGTGACTCAGGCACAGTATGCTCAGGAAAAAATAGCTATCATCACCTTTGTTGGTAATTTGAGTAATGTGTGGGTGCCACATGGCCCTTTGTTTTAGACAGATATCAGATCCACCAAGTTCTGATGGCACCTGAATTTATGTCATAGTTGTATCTTTTGGCATATATATAGCATTACTCATTAGAAAACAAAAGCAAAACAGCAATAACAGCATCAACGACAACAAAACTAAGATGAATTACAGAAGTTCAAATGAAGTATGATTTCTTGTATGCTGGGAAATTTTGAAGACTAAGGTGTCAAAGTCAGAAATCCCATAATACTTAAAGAAGACTGGTGTTTTGAAGGGAAATGGTCGCCATAGGGGACTGTATTTAAATATTTGGTTCCAGGTTGGTGGACAGTTTGGAAAGGATACAGAGGTGTCAACTTGTTGAAAGAAGCATKTCTCCAGGGGTGGGCTTTGAAGTTTCAAAAGCCCATGCCACATCCAGTCTCTCCCTCTATTTCTCTTCCTTGGATGTGTGGCTGAGATGTAAACTCTTAACTACTTCTCTAGCACTATGCCTGCCAAACACCACACTTCCCGCAATGATGATCATGTATGAGGTGTCAGAAAATATATCARTTAATTAAAGTTAGTCCTCATTAAATGAGGACCCCATTTAAATGTCTTTTGCAATAAATCACCTTGGTCTTGGTATCTCTTCACAGCAATAAAACAGTAACTAAGACAATGACAAAAATGGATCTTATTGGTGCTTAGAGCTCAAGGAAGCAAATTTTCCTTCGATGTGGCACATAGATGCACATAAAATGTGTTGACTATTGATCAGACTTTTGTTTTTCATTTCTGTAAAAAGCTATTTTAGAAACTACAGAAATACCAAATAACAATAAGAATATAGATAAACTAAAGATAATTATTTCTTACATCAAATATTCTCTATGCTTTTGTCCACATCAATTTTCTGTTTTGGATTAGCACTGTGAAATTTATGAAGACTCAYTTCTCCCTCTTCTTGAATCACTGGCTAAGATTTTCCATATGAAAATGATCTTAAGGTTATAACTCTATGGATCCACYGAGTATATTCTTCAGGGTTGTGACACAGCTAGAGCAGAAARGATTTGTTTTAAATTGCAGATAAGTTTTTTTCTATTAAATATCATTATTTACTAAAGTACTAAGTAAAAATACTAGCAAATTTCACCTACCATAAATGAAAAAATTTAGAGTAGTATTATAACAGAGTCTGACAAGCCCTTTGTAGATTCTGTAGTTCATCAGTAATGTATAGCTGTARYTTGTTGACCATGTCTTCTTGTAGTTCATTGGTTTTCTAKCATTGTCTAATTCAAACTTGAGTCAAAGAGAATAAAATCCAACAATCTCCTCTCTGAGTATYCACTAACCCAGAAGTTGGCCTATTGTTTATTTCATAAAGGCTTCACAGAAGTTTTAATGCTATCTAATAATGTTCTTAGTTTTATCAGAAAGATGATTTTATTTCACCCAACTGTAATCTCTAAAG
The DNA here is from genome assembly GCA_002335545.1 of Apodemus speciosus. Lineage (NCBI taxonomy): Eukaryota > Metazoa > Chordata > Mammalia > Rodentia > Muridae > Apodemus > Apodemus speciosus. The sequence goes on along the minus strand of BDUI01003135.1, from coordinate 62,565 downwards.
AGGTCTGGACTACTCTATTTAYCTCATCCTAGAAAAAAAGAAACCCAAACAGATTGCTGATCCCCTTTTATTTAGATAAAAGTTAGGGAAATCTTGTGATTTTTTTGTTTTTGTTTTATTTCAGTTTTATTTTTACTGTTCAGACATATCTCTAAACTGGTTGTTTATGGACTTATTGTTTTTACCACACTCATCTAGTTTATTTTTTGTTGGTACCCAAATTACAATGTTATTTGCTCTAATTAAAAGCTTAGGTCCCTTAWATTCTGCATGTCAGTATTCAGATTATAGCAAAAGCCAGGAATAGTCATAATATAGGCTTAAACATACTCCTTACTAGGGATTTACATCTTCTCCTTTCTCTAGATATTGTAAAAGTCAGTCAAACTTTTAGTTAACATTTCTTTATTTATTCCTATTATTTTATTATATTAGCTGCTATGCCTGTGTACCCTCTATGATTATACTTATTATTTATACATTGAATAAAAAGACTAGCAAAATTCTTATTGGTCAGGAAATACTAGTGATATTTCATAAGATTTAAATGTGACATATCATGGACTAGAGAGATAGTTCACTGGTTATCAGTTAGAGCACCGATTGTTCTTCTGRAGGACCCAGGTTCAAGTCCCAGCACCCACATGGAAGCTCACAATTGTCAGTAACAGGAGAATCCAACATCCTCACAGAGATATACCTGCAGGCATAATACCAATGCACATTTAAAATATAAGTACTTATTTTTAAAAAATGGGGGTTATCCAGACATGTTCACATGTTTCAACACTTTAAGGGCACCATTTTGTGACAGTGTGTCACATTTTAAACTTAGCACCTTTGTAGATGTAATCTCACCCAAAGTCTAGGGGTTTCTGATCCATCAAATGTGAGCAAAGAGTACTGCACTCATGTTCCTGCATCTCTATGTTGTCATAAATTCCACCAAGACTTCCATGCCATGGTGGCTTGTATGTATCTCAAATTGTGAGTCCATGAGGGGTAGCTCCTTCTAGAAGAGGGAATCTCAATTTTTAAACAAATGCCCACACCATATTGGCCTGTGGACAAACCAAACCCATAGTGCATTTTCTTGAGTAATGATTGATGTAGAGGGATCCAGCTCACTGTGGGTGGTGCCATGCCTGGTAAGGTAGTCTTGGTTACTATAAGAAATCAGGATGAACAAGCCATAAGGAGCAAGCCAGTAAGCAGCACTCTTTCATGACCTCTGTATCAGCTCCTCCTCTGAGTTCTTGCCCTGTTTGAACTCCTGCCATGATGTCCTTTACTGTTAGGTTATGACTCAAAAGTTGTAAGCTAAAATAAACCCTTTCCTCCCCAAGTTTCTTTATATCATGATATTTTATCACAGCAATAGAAATCCCAAGACAGAACCAAAATGTAACATTTCTCTAATAAGAGTTTTTGTCAGTTACTGCATCATGGCAACAAGAAARRTGATATATCTCTTTTTAAAGAGTTTGTTTTTTTATTAGACAYGTAGAGTATGCTAGGGARGTAGGTATATATGATACAACTAAACATATTCTTTCAAAGTGCTTTCGGCTTCAAAGTGTGTAAATTCATAACCTTTAAAATAATGATTTATGGACTATGAGATGGTTCAGTGGGTAAAGATGCTTGTCAACCAGCTTGCCTAGATTGATTATTGGGACCCACATAGCATAAGGAAAGAATTGACAACTATGAGTTGTTCTCTGATACACAGACACTCACACTCCCATGCCCTGACACCAGCATGACAAGAATGTTGATGCGTATACATCCACACAATATATGTAAATGAGTGAATAATCGATCAATCAATACATAAATAAATACACACGTAAAACAAGAGCTTTAAAGACAACATAATGTGTGGCATAGAAGGAAAACTACCTGTGTGTGTATTACTTCTTAAGAAATACTCTAAATATTCTCTGTCATAAACTGAAAGTGCCAAGACAGCATTTGGCAGTGTTATCCGTATTTRCCAAATGTATGCTTTCAAAGTCTAAAGTTCATATCATGTGGGATGGYTTTCTCTTTTTGACAGTGAAGTGGCTCTCAGTCCCATTCAGATACCTTCTTCAGATGTTCTATTACTTTAGAAGTKCTTCAAGAGAACAATATTGTCTGCAGAAGTTGGGTATTTGAAAACTACACACTGTAAGGACAAACATCTTGATGGTCAACTTAAGAAAAATAATGGAACTTTAGGGTGAGGACAAAGCAGTGCAAACACAAGATGATGTCAGTAGTTCATACACACAGCATTCCCAAGTCAACACCAAGATACAGTACAAGTTTTTTAAAAATAATATTAACAGCCCAGCTGTTCACCTTTCCTGCAAGAGAAGCTTTGTAAAAAGTAAACAAAAATATTCATGATTGCTCTCTGGCACCGGTCTAAGCCTGTCACTCAACCTCAGACATCATGCACTCCTTGGCATCACAATTTCGATGTTATTATTTGTTTATCTTCTCATCATTTCGCACATAGGTATAAAGATAAAAGATTGAGAGGCATCCCAAATAGCACTCTTTCTGCTTCATAATCCCACATTTTCTCATTCATCAATATATGAAATACAGGGGCTATCAATTTCCTACTCGAGTAACTCTGGACAATTGAGTGTTCTCTCTATACTTTGCATCTTATCTTCTAAACAGCTTTAGTATGGATGAGTCTCAACCCTATGCCCAGGCCTTCTTCCCCACATCCCTTCTTCCATCACCTACCCTTTGGAATTTCCTCAGGAAACCTGTTATCACAGAACATGTGCAGTCTTAATGAACTATCATCACAGAGCCTGCGCAGTCCTGATGGAGCCTTAAAACCTACTGCTGTTGTTACATGACTACACCCTTGATCTCATTCCTATGCATTACTCATGTTAGGAGCCCTGCCCTTCTCAAAAGTACCTGCTAGGACAATTTCAAGACCTGGCATATTCCTAACTCTGGAGATCAAACAAAGCATAACTTATAGTGTCCTTACTAGAGTATGAGATTCTTATTTGAATAATCAGCTAGATGGTCTCCTTAGCTGGAGATTCCCATTTGTCTTCTGTGTATATGAACACACTTAGAAGGAAAACAAAGAGTAGAAGACAGGACCCTGAATCCAGACACTGGCCTTCCTCGTTAGTCTTAAGAAAGCTCATTAAATGGGGGCAGCTGGAGCTTAGACTTTGATGTAATGAGTTAAAGTATGGATGAACTGAGGAAAGGACGATGGTTTAAGGGGAAAGAGAGCCTGTCACATTCAATTAAGACACTTCAGACCACACCATTTCAAAATAAATCTACCTATCCATACCATTCTATCTCAGCATCCACTACAAATTTGATGTTGGCTATTAAATCTCCTCCCTCTCTCTGACAATTCCATCAATATCTGCCCAGGCTCTGCAATGGTTTCTATAGATCTCTCCACACACCACCCCCTCCATACACAAGCAATTAGTTCTCTATTACTCTCTGATCCAGTTAGATCTGAATCAAGGATTCTTACTAGGTTACTTTGGCTTGGATTATCATTGCAGCCCTTTCCTTTTAATTTATTTATTTTTTCTTCACAGTGCTAAAGATAGGACCCAGGGACTCATGTACACTGGGCAAGATTGCCCCTGCCTATGCACTCCCCCTCATAAACACACAAATAGAGGTAATTTAAAATTTGAATAGAATGCTGTTGAATTACTGTTGTTATTTGAGGTAGGGGGATCTCTCCCAAAGTCTACCTACACTGCAGAATTGTTCCCCGGGAAACAGTATTGGAAAGTATGTTGGTACTTTAGGATGTGAGTCCTAGTTGGAGGTCCTTTAATGTGGGGAATGTTGCCTTGGAAGGCTTCAGTCTGTATCGTGTCTAATGATGTATGACTATCTGCTGCTCACCCTTCCCAGCCATTATCCCCTTCAAAGCAGTCAAACAATGAGGCTCCATAGGTCCCAACATAGACACCCTCCCCCAATCTGCTGATGCCTTCTTTCTCCCAGAAATAAGGTTACTCTCTACTATGGCTCTCTCCACAGAGAAAACATGCTACAGTACTGCAGTGTTGAAGAAACAGGGTTCTTTCCCTTACCACCAAAGCTGCAAGCAAAGCCTGCCCTCTTTCCCTGCTGCCCGGATCCAAAACAACTTATCACCTAGCAATAGGTCCCTTCTGTTCTTCCTGCTTAAAGACTGAAATACCCTTTACTGATCTGTTTTTGGTAGGACTGACCATAACAACTCTCTTGTATTTACATAGGGCTTTATGCTGTGGTGAGGTTTAATCTGCTGCTATGAATTCTAACACTAATTACTGGCTTTTAAGATCTGGCTGTCCCTTGCTAGCAGCTCACCATGTACACCATGTGATGCTGTGTAAACCTTGCTCCCCAATTTAACTGGTCAATAAGACAGTAGAACCTATGACTGAGCAATAGAGGGAGAAAGATGAGACTTGAGCATCAAGTGCAGGGAGAGACCACAGGAAAGAGAGGAGGAAGGAAGAAGTCACCTTGGGGGTAGGTAAGTCTTGAACACATGTCCATGATGGCCAGCCAGCTGGATTAGTACCAATGCAGGTGGAACATGGCCAGTGATATCTCAGGATTATTGACAGTGATGTAGATAAAAAATGACATAGAAGACTGATATCTGTCCAGCTTTAATGCTTTAGGGCTTATTTTAAATATAAATGTTTTGTGTCTTTTTTTGGGAGAACTAGATGATACAAGGCAGGATAGAAATCCCCAAATAATATTTACCACAACAATGCTGTCCACTTAGAAGCCTTTTCTCAAGTTCCTGCTCTCCCTGAATTATTGTTAGGTACCCTTTAGATGAGACCAAGAGAGACAGAAATGGTCCTCATTCTGATTTTCCCAGACTACACTGCCTAGCACACTCTATGCTTTGGTGGACTACAGCTAAGTGGAAAAACATCTGCTATAAATCACCAAAGTTATTTATTCAAATCTCCAGCAGCAAGGTGGCACACCTCCACTGATTGATTGTGCAGGGTTCCCCCTTGCCACTCATGTTCCTGTGGCGTCTCATTAGGACCTTCCTACGAAAAAAAAATATCTGATCCAGCTAAATTTTGGAAAAGGAAACTATTATTCGAGGAATTCATTTTCAGCAGCTGAATGCCTCAGGAAGTTAGCAATGCCCTGTGGAGCTTTATGCCTCTGGTCCTCTCATTTGAAACCAGCAGAGGTTGGAACAGTTCTTAGTTATTAACATCTAATGGCTGTTTTGTGACTTCTGAAGTGCTTTGGACTCCTCCTTCGAAGTCCCAAGGAATGGAAAGATACTTATTTGAATTTAATTAACTCAGAGGAGATTTGACCCAAAGGATAACAAGTGAATTCACTTGGTACCGAATGTTCCTACATCTCCCCTAAAACTTTATGATATATTTGTTGGACTAATAATTACTGGGAGTGTATGGGAAAAGTCCCATCTAAGAAGCAAAGCCAAGAGCAGGAAATTTCTGTGGCCGCTGCTCTCCTTTTGTGCTATGGCCATGCGCTCCCCCTTGATCTCTCATCCTCTTTTGCAGAATCCTCACACCGAAAAAGGCTCTGGTGCAGATAACGGCCCCATTACACACAGAGAACAGGAAATGTCAGCAAAGGAAACCTCCAGATTTTACTTTCCCTTCGGGTCAACCTCACATCTACTTTTCCTTCCTTAGAGTGTATATAGAACTCTCTAACTTAGAAAGGTATTCCTGAGTTAGGAGGGGTTTTTTGTTTTCTTTTTTCTTTCACTGACCCTAAAATAATGGTAAATGGCATGCTTCTGACTCCTGAGTGTTCAAATTGTGGATCTGGACCACAAAGCCTAGCTTCTTGAATACCGTCTCTTTGTCACTTCCTTGTACCATGCATACTCGCATCTAAACTGGAAAACAGCTCTATGTGCATGCACTGTGAGTGCTGTAGATTCTATATGAGTGCTATAGACACTATAGATTCTGTGTAAGATTCCACAATCTGTGGATTTGTTTATTAACGAGTATTTGTTTCTGATGTTTTGTGTCAGGTGTTATGCTAGGTCAAGCAAGGCAGCAATGATCTCTGCTCTGAAAGACTTTTCAGAGCAACACTAAAGGGCATTTATTTACTGGCTTAGCTACCGCATAACACACTGTAGATGATATATAATGCTGGTGCCATCAGAAGTTCCTAAACAGAAAAGGAATTATTCTAAGAAGATTGGAAACTACTTGGACAAGAACAATAGCAACTGGATGAAAAAAGAAAGGGGGCGTCTTCACAGAGAATTTTGAGGCAGGGTCAGCAGTGGATAGTTTGCAGAGCAATTAAAGGTACCCCATTGGTTTATCTTTTGTTCTCATTTATTCTTCTTTTTTTATTTTCTATATTCTTTGTTTACATTCCGAATGCTTTCCCCTTTCCCAGTTCCCCCCCTCACCATATGTCCCCTAAGTCCCCTTCCCTCCACCCTTTCCCCAATGACCCCTTTCCCATTTCTCTGTTCTGGTACTTCTCTACGATACTGGATCAAGTCTTTTCAGTACCTAGGCCATTGTTTTATCTTTAGGAAGATTATTGGCTCTGCTGAGTCGTATCTGAAGATGGAGAAGAGAAGCAGGTGTAAGGAAAGTTTAACCAAAGGCAAGAATAATAATGGGAGGAGATACAGAGAGCAAAAGCATTCAGTTTGCTTAAAGATACATTGACTTGAAGATGGCATAGCTGACATGGATTTTAAATTCAAATGAGAGTCTGAGAGCATCTCTAACTGGAACAATAGACCTTCTGTCATCCCACCTCTGTACACATTTTAGATATTTGCTTTTTATTCAAGCTCTTATTCCTTGAGGACTTTGGCAGCTTACAAGACCACAGAGAATAAAGCATGATAAAGTAGAAATGAAGATATTAGGGCATGTCATACTTATGGACTCTTTCTGCATATGTAATGGTTATTAGTTTCTGCTACACACATTCCAGGAAATTCTAGATCTCATTCCATCCAAAGTTTCCATATTTTACCTTTCTGAGCTAACTTAGACACTGAAGAAAATTATTTTCCTCTTCAGWTAGTGTAGGGTCTCCCCCAATCCCACTCCTGTTTTCAACTAAAGGATGAGAGTCAGTTTTTTTTAAGTTCCTTGGTGGTGAGGTGTTACAAAATACACAACCTATCACCAGAGAAGCTTAAGAAATGTGAGACAAAATCTGAACCTGCTCCATGGTAACTCAGTAAATTTCTAGTCTCTGCTATAGAGCTGTTTATGAGCGGACTGCCTCCTGCCTTGGCTGGAGCTAAGCAAAAACTGAGAGCCTGGAGTGGTGGAAGGTATGCTCAGGCTCTGAGAGCTGAATCTACAATATTGTTAACAAAATGGTAAGAGAGAAAGCAAAATGAGGAGCCAAGGTACAGCCTCAGAGAAGGTATGTCATACCTCCACATGCACACTTCCATTTCTATTAACAGCCCTTGCTGGTTTGTTTGTTTGTATAAAATAATGAATCTAACTATGCAGCCCTAACTGGCCTGGAACTGACAAAGATTCACCAACTTCTACCTCCTGAATGCTGAGATTAAAGGAATGTGGCATGAAGCCCAGCTCCAGGGAAAAACTTCATTGTAAAGATTCAATTCTAAGAGAGTCTATGGTATGAACAAGACTCTTCACCTGAGGATTATCTGAAGGTGATTGAGTGACAATGGGATCTAGTATGAGTTGGAAGAGGGCAATCCCAGATGAAGCCTAGCCAACTCTATCTCAGTTGTGACAATGGAGCACAAAAAGGAGACAAGAAAAACAAATGTAGAGGAACATTCAGAGAGGACAAAGTAAGTAGCTCATTGTGCTGGATTGACCCAGTGCTTATTTTCCATAAATTTGGTAGCTTTTTTTTTAAAGGAAGAAGGAAGGAAGGAAGGAAGGAAGGAAGGAAGGAAGGAAGGAAAGAAGGAAGGTAGGAAGGAAGGGAGGGAGGAAGGAAGGAAGGAAGGAAAGAAAGAACATCCTTTTTTGTTTTATAAATGTCTTTTTTTATCATATATGTTCCTTGTATGAGAGATGGTTAAAGGTATCATTTTAGTATCATTAATTACACAATTAACCATGGCTGGTTTCACCAGTAGACTTTAATGGGCACTTGACCTAGAGAAACTATCATCCTACAACACTTCTGAACTTTTGAATGCAGAGACTATAACTAGATAGGAGGACATAACAGGACAGTTTATACTTCCCTTCCTCAGGCAGGAAGTTAGCAGACTTTAGATATGTAATTAAAGCAGTATTAAATGTGGTGGAGACAGTTTTGAAACTGTTTTGTTAGAGAACAAGAGTAGATATGCATTTGGGAAGAGATAAATAGACAATTGTGAACATCTGTTGTTTTCCCTCATTGTGTCGGTGTGTTTAAACAGAATTACTTCAGGAACAAATACAGTAGCCAATGATTTACAGCAGCAAAAGCTTGCTTTTTACATTAGCTGTTTATTCTGATCTTGCCTCACTCAGAAAATGTCATGTGTGACAGTACATGGCTGGGTTCTTCAAATATCCACTAAGTACATGGAGGGACCCATGGCTCCAGCAGTGTATATAGCAGAGGATGGCCTTACAGGGCATCAATAGGAGAAGTGGCTCTTTGTCCCATGAAGGCTAGATGCCCCAGTGTAGAGGAATTTGAGGGCAGGGAGGCGGGAGTGGGGGGAAGGGTGGGGGAATACCCTTATAGAAGCAGGGGATGGGGGGTGGGATAGAGAGTATCTTGGGGAGGAATCTGGAAAGGGGATAACACTTSAAATGTAAATAAATAAAATATCAAATAAAAAACAACACCTGTACCTTCTCTAGCATGCAACTTTTTAAAAGCAAGGCCAATGCCAATGTAGTCCTGGGAGGGAAGGCACCACAGAGAAAGATTTGCATTTTTTTTGTAACAATGGTCTCTTTTTTCCCTTTGAGAACAATCCCTATCCAATTTACAACCAAGATTAATTTGACAGAATTGGCATGAGTTTAGAGAAAGTGGGAGCACTAGACTTAGCTAACTAGAGGGGTCTACACTGTTGAGTAGAGCAAGAGCAATGACATTAATTTCCTGGAAGGAGAAATTGTTTATCTGCCCAACTTGCTAAAAAGGATATCCATTAATCTAGACATTCCATGCACAGCTAATTAAAGGGAGCTAGCCTAAAGATGCAGCCAGGGCAGAGTTGAACAACAGAAGAGATTGAGGGAATCGGGTGAAGCCTGATTGTGACAACAAAAGGTTTAAACCTGGATTTTCAATCTCTTTGCTTCAGTATTTCTCTTTCACCAAACCTGTCTCAGTTGGTATTGTACAGTCTTTATTTGTAAATGAGGAAAAGCTAATGCCTAAGCTAAACATGTAAATGGCCATACATACTTTCCTAAAGATGGAGCAGGCTTCTTTGCAAGGCCCAAAGCTGTCAACTCAATCAACTCCAACTGAAAAAATATATAATTACAATAGGGTTGCTAAGCTCTATCTTCACAACAAAACATTGTCAAATAGAAATATATTTACACACACACACACACACACACACACACACACACAC
>BDUI01003134.1:68483-88257 GCA_002335545.1 Apodemus speciosus | reverse complement strand
TACATATATATTCATTCTATCATTATTCCTCCATTTTCATATATTGTGTTTGGTTATTTTCCTTTCTTTCTGAATTCTGAGTTTCTGTGTGGGCATGTCATGTTACTATCTCCTCAACTCCATTAACTATCTCATTGGGTTGCTCTGCTGTTGATGAGGGCCTCACAAAGCAGTATTCCATACTTTTACAGTGCTCAACTTATAACACCTGCTTTTACACATTTCCATTGCTAAATTTTCTGCTTACATCATCTTTATGATCTTACAGATTTCACTTTTAGCTGAGCACTGAACATTACTAATAGAATTGTAAATTCTCTTTCTGGTGATTTCAAAGTCTGTACCACAACTAAATCTATTTCTGATTCTTGATTTAGTTTTTTAAGCTATTACATTTTTCTTTATTTAAGAATCTTCTTGTAATTTTGCTTTATGATTTGACGGGGTGGAGATGACTCAGGAAGGCACCTATTCCACAAGCATGAGGAGCTAAACGTTCCTAGCACTCACATAAAAAGCCAGGCATGGTGGCCTGTGCCTGTAATCCCAGCATTGAGAAGTTAAAGTTCTCAGATCCCAGCCCAGATCCCAGTGGCTTGCTGGACCACACCAAGCACACATGCACACAGACAAGCACATTCCTACATAACAAACACATCCAAGAAGAAAATAAACATTTTAACACAATACRATCTAAACTCTTGATGCATAGGTGGTGAAAATTGCAAGATATTAAAAGTTTTTTTTTTCTATAATTGACTGGTATGTTTATGTGAGATCAGAAAACTTTACATATGCACAAAAACACTGAAGTTCAGTTTGTCTCCATTCTGAGCCAAGTTGGTTGAGGCAACATTTTTGGTACTGGGTGGTGGAGGGGCAGGACAGTGCACAGTATGCACACTGTGTGTTTATAGTCAAGGCTACAGTAAAACCATGTGATGCAATGTAGTCAAGTTCTGCCAGAAACASGTTGGATTCATTATGCATTTGATTTGAATTAATATTTTGTTATTGTGTATTCAGAAATGATTCCATTTCCCAGCCCCACATGTGGCCCTAAGCCACAGTTTAAGAGACTGGTATAGAAGGCTCTGAATATTCTTTCCATTTTTCTGCTTGTTATCAGAGCCACACAGGCTCTTCCTAGGATCTTTGTCTTCTAAAGCTGGTGGGTTCCTAGACCTAAATGAAAGGGTACATTTTCCAAGACAGTGATCTCAGGAGTTTCTCCTTTAAATGTAGCTTCCAGCAATTTTCCAAAACTTCCATTAAGTGTTTCAGATTCCTGCTACTTCTACCTAAGCTGGTCCTAGCCTCAGCATCCCTCCATCCATCTATCCCTCCATCTCTCTTCTCTCTTCTCTCTCTCCTCTCTCTCTCTCTCTCTCTCTCTCTCTCTCTCTCTCTCTCTCTCTCTCCCCCTTCTACTTTCTCTGCAACTTCTCATTTCTGATATGTCATCTATAAACTCATTGGTTTTCATTATAACCAGCTTTCTCTTGTTATAAAGACAGTGGTAATGTTTTGTTTTATTTTTCAACCTCTTTACATTTGAAACTGAGACTTGACGTCCCAAGTTAGCATTTCTTAACTGAATGTGGGGGAAGAAGTGGCATTACAGAGGTTCCATACATTTTGGACGTTTGTGTGAATCTAGACAGAAATGCCAGGCTCATGTACAACCTACAGTATCCTGGGGAGTTAGCTGCAGTCTTCCTGTGACCACTCTAAGTAGAAGAGTTCAGGGAATGTCAGTACTACATCTGGATTTCTTTACTGAATTAACCAGGACTTCTGAGTCATCTCCCAGTTGCTTGTTTTTTCTCACTGATAGAACCCTCTCCTTAAGTGGAACCTTGGTAAACATTGCCTATGGAGTAAATGGACAATTTAGTTTGCTTTTCATATGTAAAGATTTGGGCATGAATTATCCTGTTCAAACCATGAGAAAATGAGATTTAGGACTATTCTGGATAACTCCTTCATTGTACAGAACAAAAGTTTAAAAGTTCAGTACAGGATGAAAGTGATCCAAAGTTACCGCTAGACAGCAGTGGCTGTACAGTTAGACATTGCTGAGTTCTGACAACTATCATTTCCCAGGGAATTATTTCCCAATGTTAGCAGACTTTCTGTCAGTAAAAACAATTTCCAATATTAAATGAAGCATGTTATAGATTTCTGTTTGCAATCAGACAACACAGTCTCATAGTAAAAGCTCTGAGAATCATGACATTTAATTGACCACAGAATTGGTGTTGTTCATTTGGAATTGGTTTTGTTTTACTTTTCCCTTGTAGCTTTTATTGGTATCTTAGAAACTGTTGTTTTGTGGGATGCAACTTTTAAGAAATATGAACTGTGGTCTGGCAAGACAGCTAAGTTGGTGAAGGCTCTCCTTGTTGCCAAGCCTGGTGACCTGAATTCCATTCTGGAAACATAGAGTAGAAGATGAGAACTAACTCCTGCATGCTTCCCTGAGGCTTTCGTGTGTCCAGGTGAACACACACACACACACACACACACACACACACACACACACACGCCACAAAGCAAGTGAATACATGTGGAAAGACCTGAAAGACCTAGAATTCCTTCTTCTAAGACTCTGTCTCACTTACTTGAACAGTTTGCCCTCCCTTCTTTCTCTTATTCTTACTTGAGTTCTTTTTCTGACATTAATGCTTCTCATTGTCAGCAACCACAAACCCATTCTTTTCCTCATCCCACCCTTTGTGCTTTTGTCCTCACTTTCATTTTCTAGAACACACAAGAGAAGAAAGAGGCTGGTAAACATTTCAATATCCTTGGTTGACACTGGGTCATTTTGATTTTGTCTTTCAAAAACTTAGTTTCCAACCAAGGCTTTATCTTTATATTTTCTTTCTCTGTACCTTTTACTTTTCTGTTAATTTCTTCATTTTTTAAAAAGATTTACTTTGTGTGTGTGTGTGTGTNTGTACCTTTTACTTTTCTGTTAATTTCTTCATTTTTTAAAAAGATTTACTTTGTGTGTGTGTGTGTGTATTTGTGTGTGTATCTGTGTGTTTCTGTGTGTGTGTGTGTGTGTGTGTGTGTGTGTGTGTGTGTGTGTGTGTTCATGCATTCTTTCAGAGGCCAGAAGAGCATGTCCTGCAGCCAATGTAGATGCCGGGAATGAAACTCTGGTCCTCTGAAAGAGCAGCAAGACTGGCTCACTATAAACCATCTTCTCAGATCTTTTCTTTCTTTTTTTAAGGAATGCTCTTTGAATCCTCCTAGCTCAGACACCTTACAGTGCATGTCTTTCTTGTCTGAAAGCTGGAGAGCATGTGACTTTTTAGTCCACTTCCTGAAAATTGGACCATTTCTGATGAGGAACCATTTCTGACAGTAGCATGCAGTTCTCTTTCATTTTCTCTGACGACTCTGTCCACACTTGAGTGTCTTTTAGCAAAATGACTGAAGTAAGTGGTACATCACTTTCTGGGATGCTTTCTTCCATCTTGTGCATCAGCAGAAAATCACAGCGGTGGTCTCGGTGGACAATGATAAAAAACAAGACAGAAACCACTATTATAAATGGGAAAGTCAATTTGAATGTCAGCGCCTGAGGTGGGGGGGGGCAGCTGGAGGAAGTGCAGTTATAGAAAGGAAAGGCACTCTACCGTCACCTGCTCTTACTTCAAGCTGTATACTTGAAGCACATTTAAGTATATTAAAGTGAGCGGTTTTCATTGTGCTTGACTCTGGGGCTCCTTGGCTTCCTGCAGGGACTACATACTTGTGTAGAGGAGTGTAAGTTGCCTGGAAACACAGGTTCCTGAAGCACAGGCTTAATTACTGTAGCCAACCTGGAAATTGTCGTTTACTCTCAGAAGTGAATTGGATCTAAAGTCATGAGCCCAATGGCCATGGAAAGAGTTGGTGAGTGATGTGGAGCAAGGCGGGATTCAAGGCTGTCCCTTTTCTTATGATGTGTTCTCCAACAGTCAGCAAGCACCGTTTTCTCATGAGTTTTACAAAAATAATCATTGAGATAGTAATATGATATGACTTATTTGACTGAAGGGTACAGCCATTGAATAATACAGGCCATCCCCTAAAAACTTCATTGTAGTAATTTCCCTTGTAAATTTGGAAGAGAGGAATATGATAGAAAGTATGTGTATGGTATATTATCTGTATAGAAAATAGTGTTTAACCATATAATTTGTATATTTTTAATTTATTTGTTTTTCAAACACTATAGCACTTTGGGGAATAATAAGAAAGAATGTGTTTAAATGTTCCCATTTTCTTCCAAAAATAACCTCTGTTAAAAACTTGTCATATTTTCTTCCAGGTTCTGCTTCATTTTCAATACTGACACACTGTCCTCCTAAGAGGTTTTTTTCTGTGTTACTAGACTACTGCTGGGCCGGGGCTTCCTTGTGCTGGGTATATCCCTGGGATATATCCAGTGATATTTAACTGGAGAGAGCTGATTCTTCCCTCTTCCAGTTGTTGAAACAGTAAGAGTATAACATGACATTTGTTTTCCTGTGTTCATGCTGTTCCAATATCACCAATTACGCACACACTCAACAATCTCAAAGGAGAAAAAGTTATTTAATGGGAAGTGTGTCAAAATTATTTTATTTTTGTACAAAATTAGTATATTAGTAAACTGTATGTTAGGAAAACAAAAAAAAATTACATGTGCTAGCATAAAAACGTTTCCATGACAAATCATGAATGATGAAACTCAAGCAAAGCCTTTCCCCTTAGACTACAAGAATTGCCTTCACCACAACCATTTACCTCAGTAGCATGGACATACGCTCAGATGTGCATTTATTCATGGGCAAATATACAAGGGAATGCCTTTCATGGTAATTTTTATTAGATATTTTTTATTTACATTTCAAATGTTATCCCCCTTTCCTTCATTGTACTTTTTTAGTGAGCAATTGCTTTGGGGAAAGAAATCCAGATCATGTGATTTTGTATGGGCATCGTTTGTGTTGTTAGTTTTGCCATAAAGCCATATGAAATAGTAAACTTAAATTTTTATCTTGATTTCTCAGGTTTCAATTTTTATTAAGACAGTGACACAAGCATCCCTGATCTGCAACTTGTTTATACGAGCTTTTCTCCTTTTTTGTTGGCTACATTTCAATTTGTAAAATGTTTTATTGGTTATACATACTCTCAGAAATTACTGCTGAACTTTGCTGATATGAGCTGTGTGGTACTTGAATTTTATATGCAATAATCTGCTTATTTTATGCCTTCTAATTGTTTTGGACTGCAGAAACATCTTCTATTATTCATGATTGAAAATTTTTATATTTTGTCCAGATCTGATTTATACTTTAAAAAGATATAAATTCCTAATGCACTTTGGGTTGCTTTTTATGCTGATGTGAGAGAGAAAAATCATTTAATTGTGCCTTTCTTTGTGTCTACTCTCCCCCCAGCTATCTATATGAATAGGTTCTTATTCTCCCACTGCTTTTTCAATGGCTTAAAAAACACAGCTCAAGCATCTAGTAACTCAAAACTGAGGTTGCGATTCACATGTGTTTTGCACCAAATGGATAATGTATCCAGAGAAGTGGTTTAATCTTTGTGGTCACATGAGTACACATTTGTACATAGGCCTCTAACACACTATAACACTCAAATTTACAAACTAAGATGTTTGGTTCAACACTGAGGACAATTCTATTACTGTGTCAATTCTATTGCTGTATTGTCACCTTTTAAAAGATTGGAATCTCTTCATACTTGAAAAAATATCCTCTAAAACCTAAGGCTGTTCTATATCCATTCAAGTCAACTAACACAGAAACTTACTGACTTTTACCAACATACTTTAAGTCAGAGTAGATTATACTTTGTATAATGTAATGGAGGAATCTCTCCATTTTCACTATAATAATTGACAAAGGCAGTACGCAAACACAAACTGTTTATTTATAATAAAATCAAGAATAAGACAAGGATGTCCACTCTCTCCATACTTACTCAATATAGTACTTGAAATCTTATCTAGATCAATGAGATAACTAAAGGAGACCAAGAGAATAYAAAAAGAAAAAGTCAAAGTATCTCTGCTAGATGATGCCTTAAAGACTCCATCAGGAACTATCTACAGGATAAATGTTTCCATCAAAATGGTAAGATACAAAATTGGCATACACAAATTAATAGCCTTCCTATTCTGAAGTGACAAACATGCCAAGAAAGGAATCAGTGAGATAGTATTTACAATAGGCTTAAATAAAATATCTTGGGAAAGACTTGTATAATAAACATTTTAACACTGAAGAAAGAAGTTAAAGAAGACATCAGAAGATGGAAAGATTCCCCCATGCTCATGGATCAGTAGAATTAATATTGGGACGATGACCATCCATCAGAAGCAATCTACAAATTTAATGCAATCCCCATAAAAATTCCAACAAAATTCTTCACAGAAGTAAAGAAAAAAATCGATCTTCTACTCCAAATGGGAGCAACAACAACAACACACACACACATATACTCCAGGGTGGCTAAAACAATCTTGAAAATTCTGATACATAAAAGAACTCCTGACAGTAAGACCAGCCCTAGTTTCCAGCAGCGATACAAAGGTTCAATAATGAAAACAAGATGACATTGGCATAAAACACAGACATTGAACAATGTCATCAAATTAAAGGCCCACACATAAGCCACACACCTCCAGACATTGGGTTTTAGGTGGTTTGTTTTTGTTTTGTTTTTTTGACAAAGCAGCCAGAAACACACACTGGAAAAGTGACAGCAATGTCAACAAATGATGTGCTGGCCAAACTGAATGGCTACATGTAGAAGAATATGTACTGATACATATCTATTACCCTGTACAAAACTCAGTTCCAGATAGATCAAAAACTGCAACATAAGACAAGGTATGCTAAATATGACAGAAGAGAAAGTGGGGAACAATCTTAAACTCATTGACACACACAAAACAAGGTTTTCTGAACAGAACACTGATAGCACAGACATTCAGATCAATAATTAATAAAAAGAACCTTAGTTGAGAGGAATACTGAATGACTGAGAAGCACCTAAAAAATGTTCAACATTCTTAGTCATCAGGAAAATGAAAATCAAAACAACCCTGAGATTCCACCTCACACCCATCAGAATGGCTGAAATCAAAAAACTCAGGGGACAGCGGGTGCTGACAAGGATGTAGAGAAAGAGAACACTCCTCCTATGTTGATGGGATTGCAAGCTGGTACAAACACCCTGAAAATCAGTTTGGTGGTTCCTCAGAAAATTGGACATAGTACTACAGGAAGACCCAGCTATACCACTCCTGGGCATATACCCAGAATATTCTCCAACATGTAATAAGGTCATATGCTCTACTATATTCATAGCAGCCTTATTTACAATAGCCAGAAGCTGGAAAGAACCCAGATGTCCCTCAACAGAGGAATGGATACAGAAAATGTGGTACATTTACCCACTGGAATACTCCACAGCTATTAAAAATAATGAACTCATGAAATTTTTAAGCAAATGGATGGAACTAGAAAGTATCATCCTGAGTGAGGTAACCCAACCACAAAAGAACACACTTGGTGTGCTCTCACTGATAAGTGGATATTAGCCCAGAAACTCAGAATACCCAAGATACAATTCACAGACCAAACAAAGCTCAAGAAGAAAGACCAAAGTATGGATACTCTGGTCCTTCTTAGAAGGGAGAACAAGATACCCACCGGAGAAGATACAGAGACAAAGTGCAGATCAGAGACTGAAGAAAAGACCATCCAGAGACTGCCCTACCTGGGGATCTATCCCATATACAGTTACTAAACCTAGACACTAATGAATGCCAACAAGTCCTTGCTGACAGTAGCTTGATATAGCTGTCTGCTGAGAGGCTCTGCCAGTGCCTGACAAATACAGAGGGAGATGCTCTTAGCCAACCATTGAGCTGAGCACAGGGTCCCCAGAGGAGGACCTAGAAAAAGGACCCAGGGAGCTGAAGGGGTTTGCAGCCCCATAAGAGGTACAACATGAACCACTCAGTACCCCGAGAGCTCCCAGGGACTAAACCACCAACCAAAGAGTATCCATATCTCCAGCTATATATGTAGCAGAGGATGGCTTTGTTGGACATCAAAGGGAGGAGAATTCCTTAGCCCTGAGAAGGCTCAATGCCCCAGTGTAGGGGAACTCCCGGACAGGTAAATGGGAGTGGGTGGGTTGGTGAACTGAGGGAGGGGGGATGGGTAAGGGGGTTTGTGGAGGGGAAACCAGGAAAGGGGATAACATTTGAAATGTAAATAAATAAAWTATCTAATAAAAAAGGAAAAGAAAAGAAAAGGACCTCAAGGAGCTGGAAAGCTTCTGTATAGTGAAGGATACTGTCATTCAGGCAAAGTGGCAGCACAAAGAATGGGAAAAGGTAAGTATTTACTAATTATACATCCATAAAAGGTTCATATCTAAAACATATAAAGAACTAAAATGACCTCAACATCAAGAAATGAGTACCTGCTTCTGTTCATTCGTTCAGTACAAATATCTGCATCTGACTCTGCTGCTTGTTGGGTCTTCCGGAGTGCAGTCATACTAGGTCCCTTTTTGTGAGTGTTCTATAGCCTCAGTAATAGTGTCAGGCCTTGGGACCTCCCCTTGAGTTGGATCCCACTTTGGGCCTGTTGCTGGACCTTCTTTTCCTCAGTCTCCTCTCCATTTCCATCCCTGTAATTCTTTCAGACAGGAACACTTATGGGTCAGAGTTGTGACTGTAGGATAGCCCCCTCTCCCTCATTTGATGCCCTCTTTTCCTGCTGGAGGCGGACTCTACAAGTTTCCTCTCACCACTGCCAGGCATTTTATCTAAGGTCCTTCCCTTTGAGCCCTGAGAGTCTCTCACCTCTGGAGCATTCTGGAGGGTTCCCTCCTCCCCCCAACGTCCTATCTCCTGTGGTTGCCTGTTTCCATTCTTTCTGCTGGCCTTTAGGACTTCAGTTCTTTTCCCTCACCCAATACCAGATCAGGTACACCTCTCCCCTCCCCCCCTGCAACTCCCCACCCACCATTCACTTCCACTGTCTACCTTACCTCCCAGGTCCATTCCTCCCTCCCCACTTGTGATTGCTTTCTTCTCCCTCCCAAGTGGGACTGAGGTGCCCTAACTTGGGCAATTCAACTTGTAGACCTTTTTGAGTTTGGCAGACTGTACCTTGGGTATTCTGTACGTTTTTGGGATAATATCCACTTATTAATGAATGCATACCAGGCATGTCCTTTTGAGTATGAGTTACCTCTCTCAGGATGATATTTTCTAGTTCCATCCATTTGCCTGCAAAACTCAGGATGTCCTCCTTCTTAATAGCTGAGTAGTATTTCATTGTGTAAATGAACCACATTTTCTGTAATAGACAGAAGTGACTGACCCCTGTTATTGAATTGGGGAAGGCTGAAAGAAGCTGAAGAAAAGGGTGACCCAGTACGAGGACAAGCAGTCTCAATTAATAAGGACTCCTGAGATCTCTCAAACACTGGACCATCAACCAGGTAGCATATACCAGCTGATATGAAGTCCCCAACACACAGACAGTAGAGGACTGCCAGGTCTATGTATACTAAGAGATAATGCACCTAACCCTCAAGAGACTAGAGGCCCCAAGGAGTTTAGAGGTCAGGTGGGGTGGGGTTGGAGACATTCAAGTGGAGACAGGGGAGGTGAGGAGTAGGTATGGGATATGGAACAGTCAGAGGGTGGACAACAGGGGGAGGGGTGATAAAATATGGAGTGTAAGTAAATAAGTAAATGAATTTCAAAAAAGAAATGAATACCCAATTAAGAAATGAGTACAAAGCTAAGAGAAACATCCTCAAAAGATAAAACACAAATGGTTGAAAAACACTTAAATGCTCAGCATCCTTACCCATCAGGAAAATACAGATTAAAACTACTATGAGATAAAAATTCTTGCCAACTGAATCCAAGAACATATCAAAATGATCATCCATCATGATCAAGTAGGCTTCATCCCAAGGATGCAGAGATGGTTCAATATACAGAAATCCATCAACATAATCCACTACATAAACAAACTCAAAGAAAAAAACACATGATCATCTCATTACAAGCTGAAAAAACATTTGACAAAATCCAACACCCCTTCATGATAAAAAGTCTTGGAAAGATCAGGAATTCAAGGCCCATTCCTAAACACAGTAAAAGCAATATACAACAAAACAATAGCCAACATCAAACTAAATGGAGAGAAACTTAAAGCAATCCCACTAAAATCCGGGACCAGACAAGGCTGCCCATATCTATTCAATATAGTACTTGAAGTTCTATCTAGAGCAATTAGACAACAAAAGGAGATCAAAGGGATACAAATTAGAAAGGAAGAAATCAAACTTTCACTCTTCGCAGATGATATGATTCTATACTTAAGTGACCCCATAAACTACACCAGAGAACTCCAACAGCTGATAAACAACTTCAGCAAAGTGGCTGGATATAAAATTAACTCAAACAAATCAGTAGTCTTCCTATACTCAAAGGATAAACAGGCTGAGAAAAAATTAGGGAAATGACACCCTTCACAATACTTACAAACAAGATAAAGTATCTTGGTGTGACTCTAGCCAAGTGAGTAAAAGATCTGTATGAGAAGAACTTCAAGTCTCTCAAGAAAGAAATTGAAGAAGACCTCAGAAGATGGAAAGATCTCCCATGTTCAGGGATTGGCAGGATTAACATAGTAAAAATAACCATCTTGCCTAAAGCAATCTACAGATTCAATGCAACACCCATAGAAATTCCAACTCAATTTTTCATACAGTTAGCAAATGCAATTTTTTTTCGAGACAGGGTTTCTCTGTGTAGCCCTGGCTGTCCAGGAACTCACTCTGTAGACCAGGCTGGCCTCGAACTCAGAAATCCGCCTGCCTCTGCCTCCCAAGTGCTGGGATTAAAGGCGTGTGCCACCACCGCTCAGCCAAAGGCAATTTTTAAATTCATCTGGAATAACAAAAACCCAGGATAGCTAAAACTATTCTCAACAATAAAAGTAGTTCTGGGGGAATCAGCATCCTGGACCTCAAGCAGTAGTACAGAGCAACAGTGATTTAAAAAATGCTTGGTATTGGTACAGTGACAGGCAGGTTGTTCAATGGAATAGAATTGAAGATCCAGAAATGAACCCACACACCTATGGTCACTTGATCTTGACAAAGGAGCTAAAACCGTCCAATGGGAAAAAGATAGCATTTTCAACAAATGGTGCTGCTTCAACTGGTGGTTAGCATGCAGAAGAATGTATATGTTAATTTAGAAGCTTTCAATATGTGTGTTAAAATCTGAATGACCATAGAGGTTAGGGACCAGAGGGGATGAGAGGATATCTCAAAGAAGGGGAAATAGAATATGATAGAGAAATAAAGAATAAACTAGATAAGAACATGGAGACCATGTTCAAACCAGTGCCAAAGTAAAATCCTCATCCCTACTGACTGACTAATGTTTATAGTGATGGAAGATACTTTGCATACTACGAGAGACAAAAGGCAATCACCAATATTGCCTAGCTACAAACCCTACAACCTACAACTGTCACCTGCCTATATCATAAAGTGGTGCAATTGTGACCCAGACATTATGAGAGTAACCAAGTGATGATTTAAGGCATTCTCTATGACATAGAATCCATAGTTGACAGTGCTAGAGTAGCCAAGAACCTGAGACATGTGTCCTAAGAGAAAATCTACTACTATTAATGACATATGAACAAGCAATTCAATGACTCCTATTGACCTTCTTTTATACCTATAGATCAGTGTCTCTTAACTCTCATCAGAAAAGTGTCTTCCTGCAGAAGATGGGAATTCGGAGAGACCCATTGCTAGACAATTGCAGACACCGAGGCTTTTTGATCACCTAACTTTGTGGCTCAGGGATCTATGCAGCAGAGGACATGGAAAGATAATAAGAACCAGAAGCAGTAGAAGACTGAGGAAACAGTGTCTTTCAGACACACCAGAACTGATGCACATATGTTCACAGAGACTGTGTCAGCATGCACAAGATCTGTACAGCCTCAAGTACAAAGAGGTACCAGCGCTGAGAGACAGAACTGAACTTGGGTTCCCACCACTAAACAAGAAGATATTTCCACAAAACCTGCTGGCAGTGGGGAAGAGTTCTCTCCAATGGTGTGTCACTGGATACATCAACCACACTCCTCTGCCCAAGAGCAGCTTGCCAACACAAACCAAACTCCATGTTTTGTGGGCTTTTATTTTGTTTTGTTTTGCTTTGACTTGTTTGTTTGTCTTATTGATCTTTTGTTTATTTGTTTTGCTTTTATTGGAGGGTTATTTATTTAGTTTTTGAGAGAAAGAGAACATGAAGTTTCATGGGTAAGGATTAGGGAAGAATTTGGAGGGAGGGAACCACAAAGAAAATGTATTTTGTGAAAAAGTGTCTAAAAGAACTTCACCCCTAAGCAAACTCTTTTGAGAAGTAACTTCAGTCCCATTATCTTCTGCCCTTTTCAGAACTTTTGTAAACCTTTAATTTTTGACATTTTTTCAACCTCCCTTTTCAATGGACAATTACCATTTTTTCTAAAATTTATACAAATCATAATATACATAACATATAAATACATATAGGACAAAATTTCCATATTTGTCCAAAAGTTTTTGACAAGTAAAGAGGTGTATGTGTGTGTGTGTGTGTGTGTATGTGTGTGTGTATGTGTGTGTGTGTGTTTGTGTGTGACAACTATCAAAGAAAAAGAGGGCATGAATTTGAAAGTGAGTAAGGGGCTACGTGGGAATTTGGAGAGGGAGGAAAGGGAATAGGAAACTGACTTATATTTTAACCTCAAAAAGCAAATCCTAAAATAAAACTAAGACATAAGTTACCTATCAGCCCATGCATCTTGCTCACTGGCCTTATTCCACTGGCCACACTGACTGAAAATGCACAGTTCCTGTCTGGACTCTGTTGTGGTCATCTGCCTTCCCTAAAGACAGTAGTTCGTATTGATGTTACCATCCCGACTTATTAAGTTCGAGCTAAGAATTGTTACACAGAACACTTGGAAAGAAAGCGGCACAGGCTTAGTTATGATCTGTCTATTTACTCCTTGGTGGTATTTGGAAATTGATCACTGTCTGCCTACACTTATGCCACTGGGAAAAAGTCTTTATTTGCATTTACACAGAGAGACAGATTTTTCAACTCCAACCACAAGTCCACAAGTTCGATAAAATTTCATATGCACATTTCTTTGTCAAACTCTTGTGCTACTGATGAAAATTTTGTTTCATTCATTCATGCTCACACATACACACACAAACACACGTAATTTGGAGAATGAAAGAGGTTAACTGTTGCTAATGGAAAAGAAAGAAAAAATGTCATAAGGCTGAAGTCTTAAAAAAAGAAAAATCCCTGAAAGGGGCAGATGAAGATAGGATCAAAGTTCCCTCTGAAAAGTCCCTTTACCCAATGTAATGAGAAGAGAGTGTTTGAACCAAAGCAAGTGACAGAGGGAACATGGGAGAACTGACATTAAGACCCTGAAGGACATGTGTAGACCACTCTCCAAGGATTAAATGAAAAGATACTGAGATCAACAGAAAAACATGCTTAATTATAAAACATGCTTTTATTAATAACAGCTTACTTGCAATGCATAAAGACAATTGCATGGCACTGTTTGAAACTGTGTGTGAGAAGGAGAAAGAAAGAGCAGTTTCATTGTGTTGCTTTTGGGGAAATAAATAAGTTTTAAAGCCTTCCATCGGACAATCAAAAATATTGTCTCCCTTAATCCTACTTTCCTTGGGAAGACTTTAAGTTCCTTAAGGTGAAATCATCCTGCCATCATGGCCATCAAAATACTGAGCCCTAAAGGTGGGGAGAAGCTCTTTCACATCTAGTTCTAAGTGGTGTCTTGCATGGGAATAGAAAGGAATAAGACTGGAACACTGGCCTGGAGCGAGTCTCCTTGCTGTTGTATCTTCCTCCTGCTAACGTGTAATTAGAGCTGGCAGGCATGTGGCGGATGCGTTTTCAGTGTGCTATCTGCACACAATGCTCAAAACCATTTCCAAATGGTAATTTCTGGTCCTTCCTCTTTGGCCCATTAGTAGTCTGTGTTATGTGAGTGTGCTGTGTAATTGTGACCCCTAGTGGCCAAAGCAGTGACACTTCAATAGATGCATGCTATTCTGTGCCATTCTGATAAATTTTTTTCAATCTTTCTAAGTCTTACCTGAAGTCAGCTTTCTCCCCTTATTTAACGATGAAGTGAGACCCTTACTCAGCCTTCCTTTCCACAGATGAGGAGAAAATCAAAAGGTACACTATTCCAGGTTGATAATGATGGAAACGTAATTTTTAATATATTAGAAAATACTGTAGATTTTACATATAACGGAGGTCATTTCTGTCCTTAACAGGAAGAGAGTAAGATCAGGGGAATGATTTAGTCAGAAAAGTGCCTGTTATGCAAGCTTGAGGAACTGAACGATCTCCAGTACCAATGTGCAAAGATGAGTGTGGTCACAATCCCTAGGATCTCAGTACTATACAGGTGCAGACAGGTGGGTTGTGGGGCTTACTGGTCAACCAACCTAGCCTACTTAGTGAGCTCCAGACCAATAAGAGACTATATCTCATAAACAAGGTAGAAAACAGCCGAGGAAGCAGATTTGAGGCTGATCTCTGCCCTCTACATGCATACATGCATATGCACAGATTTTCATCATACCTGCACATGCACACACACACACACACACAGAAAGAGAGAGAGAGAGAGAGAGAGAGAGAGAGAGAGAGATGCTGAAAATACAAACTGAATAGTGACATCACAGATCTTACTTGCATCAAATATGTTTCCCAAGATGTCTTGTTTATGTCCCCAAAGAAGCATTTTCCTTAGCTATATTCTTATAGTTGCATTGTATACCTTGAAGCCTTCAATCAAGATACAAACATTTAGTGTGTATTATGTAACTGTCTACAATCAACTCTAAATACTTTTAAATAGTTCATGAGATACATGAACTAATTAATCCAGAAATTAAAGGATGGCATATTGAATGTGGTCATTTGAAAGCAAGATAGTCACAAAATTATAATCTGGAGTGTTGTAGGATGTCTAGCATTTACATATCCTATATATTGAGTGCATTTTCATATATACAAACAAAAGGTGCTTATTTCAGTGGATCTCTATGATTTTTTTATGTTAGGTAAAGCAAAGTTTGCACCTATATAAACCAGTGCACAGGTGGGTAACTGATCTCATTTAGAATCACAACGCTAGTTCACAGCAGCTGACAATGAAGTCCTGTGTCTTGGTTTTATAATCAGCATCTGTTTTATGTTAAGAGAGGGGAAGGACCTCTTCTGTGGGTTCTTCAGCAACCACCTAATTCAGTTTGGAAGGCAGGAGAAGGAGCGGCAAACTGGGGAGTGAAATGACATGAATGATGACAGAGTTGTATCTTCATTTATCTACTAGCTAGAGATTCAGACGGGGTCACACTGAACTCAAAAGCAAATGGGACAACTTTTGAGAGTTGGAACAACAAAGATGGTGAACTAAAGATTGTAAACTAATGTGGTTCAGATTAAGAAGTAGAATTTTAGTCTATTTGAATTTTGTGTCAGTAAGCCACTGATTTCTTTATTAGTCTACACAATGTGCTCAGTAAATAGAAATGATAAAATGAGAATTTTCATTGAGATGTGGCTGCTTTAAGTAAGTTACCTTGTATCTCTTTTTTCATAAACCTAAAAGGTAAATATTACTCATTTTGCATAAATGAAGTCTGAGGAATGGCAATGTCAATCAAATTGTCTGAGGCCTTCGGGTTCAACATATCTCACTTCATCCTCTGTTTGTTGCAAAGCATATGTGTGTGTGTGTGTGTGTGTGTGTGTGTGTGTGTGTGTGTATGTGTATATACACATATATATGTGTATATATATATATATATGTATATATATACATATATATATATATATATATATATATATATATATATATATATAAAGATCACTGAGTTTCTTTTTCCTTGGGGCTTTGAGAATTCACACATGGAACACAAACTAATCTAAAAAGCACTGCAAGATAGGGAGAGATACTTGATACAATATGAAATAAATTTCAAAATAGAGTAAAACTAAGCCAATTTCAATGAATAATAAAATTGAACATCCAAAATCAAAGTAATTACAAGGAGAACTTTCATTGTGTATTTTGAGCACATATTCAGATGTCTTTAATGTAACTGTTTAAAGCAGCAGTTCTCAACCTCTGGTTCACTACCCTTTTGGAAGTGGAGCAACAGTTTCATAGGGGTTGCCTAAGACCACCTGAATATCAGATATTTACATTACGATTCATAACATTAATAAGATTACAGTTATGAAGTAGCAATGAAATAATTTTATGACCGGAGGTCACCATATCATCAGGAACTGTACTACAGGGTTGCATTAGAAAGGTTGAGAACCACTGGTTTAAGGAAACAAATGAAAAAAATGTGTCTATGAATTGTTTGTCATCCATATGAGTTACTTAGGAAAACATCTTTACTATGTGACTTCACAATTATGATATGTAAAGTCTCTTAGAAAATATTTATCTGTGTCCAGTGCTGAAGCTGAGGAATGAACAGAACTTATTTCGCCCTAAAGAAAAATAAGTAGGGGGAAGAGTTGAGGGCAACAATGACAAAACCACATGGATGTGGTGGCACAGACTTGGAATTCTAAGATCCAGAAAGCAGAGAGAATAGCCAAAAGATCACAAAAAAATGGAGGACAGATTGAGCTGTGAGCAGAGTTTAGCACCAGCTTTTACTTCAAAAAGCAAGGCCTGTGTACGAAGCACTTGCCTGCCATATATGATGCTCTGGGTTGACAAAAAATAGCATTGACAAAAAAAATACATGGTGATAGTCATAGGGGCCAAAGATTCACCAGGAGCATTTTCCTGGTGTTATAGAGACTGTATGTAAAGACTGACTGCTAAACAGACAGAAATCAGAACATAAAGCAGCCATCTTTGTCTAAGATGATGGTTGTGTGAATATTATATTCACATATATTTTACATTAAGGTTATGGTTTTTCTTGGGAGGCTGTTGTGTTGTCAAGATACAGGAATGGAATCAAAGAGAATTTTTCATCCTTAAACAGGACACATGACAGATTCTCCTTTCTTTATGTATTTGAATCTGGCCAAATTATCTGTTCTCTAAATAAGGAGTATCTTGTCTATAATAAGATTAGAGCATTAGGAAGCCCTTGAATGCCATTTACAGATACATAATAATACCTCCCCTCCATGGAGTGCTTCCCAAGCAGCGCTGAAAGTCAGAGATGTAATCAAAATTAGATATTTAAATTAACTTAACATCTTGAACTTCATATTCATGATTCAAACTGAATAAGTTTCTTGATTACTTGGAGGCTTCATCTCCTCATTTGTTAACTGGGATGAGTTCCTTCAGGAAGGTCTGTATGAGGAATAAGTGAAATAAACGGGAAAAATCCCCAGAACTTAAATACTTGTTGATTCATCTATTATGCACGACACTTTTGTCTCCTTTGCAGGTCCTGAGCTATGCAGCTCCACTTGCCCCATACTAACAGTCTTCTGCTAATTACAGGATTCTTGTTACTTGCATTGAAATTGAAAGTAGGCTTTTTATAATTTTTCAACACTCTACCTCTATATCAGTGATACACTTATTTGTCTGTTCAGTTTTCCCCTTTCCATTTATTCTACTCCCCTCTAATTTGGAAAAAATGACAAAAAAAATAACCTTGTCTGGATTGCCCTTAACTAATGAAGCCTTCAAGAGGCTTGGAGTATCTGTAGTCTCCAGTGGCTAGCTCTAGCGTTTTTACTCTTTCTATTAATATTCAGTTTAGCTCATTGTTTTGTGGTGCTAAAAATTAGACCCCTGGGGTCTCACAGAAACCCTCTACCACCAAGCAACACACTCAGTTAAACAAACTTTCTCTGGGTGACAGTTGTACTAAGTATACAACATCTCAAGAAGAATTTTATTTTATTTTTTTAGATTTTCATTATTCCATCAACATTTTTGTGAGTATGTTGTGTAAAGGTTTTAGGAAGGTGGTTTTTTTTTTTCTGACTCTCCAGTGCCAATAAGAACACATCTAGAACGTCTTAAATACCTTAATAGCTGAAATAGTTAGAGCCAAAGATTGAGGTCTCTCTGCTATTTAGGCATGCTTTCCGCACACTTGTCCTAAATCAACTCAACTGGGCAGTTTTTCTGTCCCTCCCTATGCCTATAGTTGTACATTCCTGTCTCAGCAATTCTGAAAAAACAAAGATGTAAAAGAAAAAAGGATATGATGTAAATTTTTTGTCAAAACTATTTCCATAGTCTACAAATATGCATTCTTGAAATGTCTGCTATGTAAGTATCAAGGGTCAGAAATTTTTGAATCACACCATCTCATCCAAATTTATCTTTGCTGCTTCCACAGAATATACGCGTTGCTGCAAGCCTATGAGTACTTCCAGCCTCATGGCGTCCTCTTCTCTGTAGATGGTCTCTAATAAATTCTATCTTAAGTGAAAATGTGTCAAGTAACATCAATTTAGGATAATTCACAGGATAAATTGTCAGAATAAACTGTGAAATAGAATATAAACTAAATGCTCTGCCTGTCAAAAAATAGATAGCATTTTGAGATTAAAAAAGGTTTGAGGAAAGAATGTAAGACTGGTCATTTAAAACTAGAAGGGATGCTAAGTCACTCAGGCAAGCACTCTGTCTGATCTTCTTAGTATCTGCAAGTTACTTCAGTTAACTCAATCAGAAACTTAGGAACAACATGTAATGTAACTACCAGGGTGAGGAACCATTATGTGCCTCTCCCTCCCTCATCCCTACATTAGTCATAGCACATGTCTGTGGAACCTTGAAATCAAAGTTCAAACTGCATAACAACTAATATCAAAACTGGTCAAAGAATATTGAGAAAGAACTGTTTTTTTCTCCAAAGAACTCTGAATAATGTCAGAACTGACTATGGTGTATCACTATTAATACCAGCAGTATAAGGTGATGTCAATTTTTTTTACACTTAATATATGTTAATCTTTTCTGGCCATAAAATGTGGCTGCGGTAGTTCTGAGTCCGATGCCTACCTCTAAGACAGAGTGGAAATGACTGAGCAGAAGCAAATGTCTACCAAGGGAAAACCATTTCCTTCTGGCCAAGTTGACAAACAGCTGGCCAGAGGAGAGACGTAACATTCCAGGTAAGCAGATCAATTACCTGCTTAAGGGACTTTGGAAGGTGAGACCACTCATAGGAAGCAGGTTCATGTTAAGCCAAGTGAAAGATGGAAAGTAAAGGTATAGCATTGTTATCATTTTAATAAGATAATGGACCTTTCCTTTCCTGCCCTAGCATGGCAGCCATTCACCCACGCAGCTTCATAAATCTGTGTACTTTTCTGAATTACTCAATAACACTTGATGTGTGGATTTTATCTACCTTTCCTGCTGAAGCACACCTTCCCTGGAACTGCGGACTCTTTAACTCTTTCCCTACAGCTCCCCTCCTGCCTGTGTTTGTCAACCTTCACATAGCTGACTAGCCAGCTTCGCTCAAGCAACAAGGCTTTTATTCCTTCTGTTTCACATTCTCCTCTTCCAGGCAGTTGCTGAGATTTCAGCTTTTCTGCCTTGAGATGTTTTTGGGGAGGTTGCTTTTG
>BDUI01003134.1:26964-42845 GCA_002335545.1 Apodemus speciosus | reverse complement strand
CCTCCTTAGCAAGAAGATTGCTACAGAATTCTATGTGAATCTTCCTATGCTGTTCAGAGCACGAGTCACCTTTGTCTGGATTACTTGTCCAAACCTTCCAGGAGCCATTTCGCTGTTTTCGTGTGTTCAGTTGGTTTCTTTGCTTAACACATAATTGAATTTAGCTTCAATTATTTGGGGGAAGCTCTTTTGTATCTGGGGAACCTGCATAGTGCCAGAAATATGGGCTAGCACTGTAGCCTTCCAGATACACTTGCATTTTGGAAGTCTGTTCCCAGAGCCTAGAGAAATGTCTCAGCAGTTAAGAGCACTGACACTTCTTCCTGAGGTCCTGAGTTCAAGTCCCAGCAACCACATGGGGGCTCACAACTGTCTGTAATGACCTCTTCTGGTGTGTCAGAAGACAGCTACGGTGTACTCACATACATAAAATAAATAGTCTTTAGAAGACTGTTCC
Organism: Apodemus speciosus; assembly: GCA_002335545.1. Taxonomy (NCBI): domain Eukaryota; kingdom Metazoa; phylum Chordata; class Mammalia; order Rodentia; family Muridae; genus Apodemus; species Apodemus speciosus. The sequence continues at coordinate 42,388 of BDUI01003134.1, read as the reverse complement.
CAGCACGACTCTAGTTTAAGTCAAAGAAAATTGCAGTGAATGCAACACCCCAATGCTATATTTTATGATGCTCTGACTATAGTTATCACTGTCAAAATCTTAGCTAAAATTATATTTTTTATATTTAAGAGTATATAATGGCTCTAATTTTTGATATTTTAATGGATAAAAGAAACAGATTTTCCCTGGAGTGTTCACTTTAAGACTTACTTTTAAACTATAGGAAAATGTTATTGGAAGACAGTTAAATTGATTAAGTATTTCAGAGTAATGTTTTGTCTTAAAGAAAACAGATTAGTCAATATAAAATACAAGCGAACATTCACTAAATATTAAAAACAGAAAATCTCTAACATCTTAGAAGTTATATGGAAATATGAACTTTTAGGAACATCTAATAATTCCTCTGTTTTCTAGAAAAATAAACCAGGACCTAAGAGAAAATGATTTGGTTAAAATCAGATACTTGATTATTAAAAATTGAATTTGATTTTATATCTACTAKTATTCACATTACAGTAAGATATGCTATTTCATACTGTAATTCAAGAAGCACCTAAGAGTTATTATGATGGAGTGGTTATTTGTATAAACATATTAAATGAAGCAATAAAATGCTATGATAGAGATTTTATGCAATAGAACTTTAATAAAATGCTAAAATTAAATATACATCACTATTTATGAAGTAACATCTTATATCTTCTTATATTTCCAAAGCTGTGTTTGTAAATTGATGGCCAACAAAACTAGGATTTTGGTTACATCTAAAATGGAACACTTAAAGAAAGCTGACAAAATACTAATTTTGCATCAGGGCAGCAGCTATTTTTATGGGACATTTTCTGAGCTACAAAATCTACGTCCAGACTTCAGTTCAAAACTCATGGGGTATGATACTTTTGACCAGTTTACCGAAGAAAGAAGAAGTTCAATTCTAACTGAGACCTTACGCAGGTTCTCAGTAGATGATTCCTCTACCACCTGGAATAAAACCAAACAGTCATTTAGACAGACTGGAGAGGTGGGAGAAAAAAGGAAGAACTCTATTCTAAATTCACTCAGCTCTGTAAGGAAAATTTCCATTGTGCAAAAGACTCCCTTATGCATAGAAGGAGAATCTGATAATCTCCAAGATAAGAGACTGTCCCTAGTTCCAGATTCTGAACAGGGAGAGGCTGCTCTGCCTCGCAGCAACATGATCACCACCGGCCCCACATTTCCCGGCAGAAGAAGACAGTCTGTTTTGGATCTTATGACATTCACACCCAACTCAGGCTCCAACAGTCTCCAGAGGACCAGAACTTCTATTCGAAAAATTTCCTTAGCTCCTCAGATAAGCTTAAATGAAGTGGATATATATTCAAGGCGATTATCGCAAGATAGTACACTGAACATCACTGAAGAAATTAACGAAGAAGATTTAAAGGTATATACSTGCCAAGTCTTAAGATGCACCTTATCCTAACCCCATAATTGGAGTAAATTTTGTCACATATTACATATTTCGTGTCATCCCATCGTGGTTTCTGGGTCAAGGGTACAAAGTCCATTACCTATGTAAGCAACTTGAAAACATAAAACTATTTCTAGTTGTCATTTAAATATCATCCCCACCCCACAAATGTGTTGTAAGTCAAAACAGGGCCTTGGTATTGAGTTTCTTTACTATACCCATGATATGATATTTACTTTTATAACTTAATAATTGTCTCCTTTAGTGGTTTTCTAGGAAAAGGTGGAATAAACAAATTATTATATATATATTATAATATATATTATATAATTTATATTATATAAACAAATAGTTGCATTTATGTAGACACCAAGAAGTGTTTCTGAGGCATGGCCTTGATAAGGATTACACACACATGGCTTCTTGACAAGACTAATTCACATTCCTGCCTGCATTTAGTTAGCATATATTTTCTAATTTTTCAGATTTGTGTTGTGCTTTTTAAAGGGTATCTTTTAAGGAAGCTATATAAATCTCAGCATATATTAGTGACAGTAGTCAGATTAAAGGTCTTAACACTGTATGTTAAGGAGCAAAACTGAATTCTCTTAAAATAGAAAGCAATGGAAAACAGGAGGGCCATTGTTTACCAAACAATGGATGTGCCTTAGATGAAGTTAAAAACAGAGTCCTAGTAGATGATATATTTAATGGTGCCAGTCTTTAATACAAAGTTAACTTTTGGGCAGTTGCAATTCATTTAGTGTCTCTGGGCCTGAGTTCACTCTGTCATGAAATAAAGGGATAAGTAATTCTCAAAAATATATATACAGTGTTTCTCTAATCTTAAACTGATCTGCTAAAAGATAATTCATCTATATGATTTAATATCCATCTGAATAAAATTACCAAATTGAACTCTATAAATTTTGGGTTGTATGCATTTTAAAGAATGCTTTCTTTGCCTGACTGTGTTACTAAGTTGTCAATTATTTCACCTCCCAGGCAACACACTTTTTCTCCTTCACTGTGACATCATTGTCCCTATTAACAGAGAAAGAAAATACAGTTCCAAGAAACTCAGCATCTTCTATCCATTCAAGCATCCTGCAATGTTATTGTTCATCTTGAATTTAAATAAATGACAGTTTCACTCAACAATCTAATTTTCAATCCACGAACCTTATTCTAAGTTAACAGGATTCCTTTCTTGTGAGTCTAATGCCACCTGATGACCTTCGTGGATTTTATGAGGGAGTTCCATCTTTTCCTTTTAGAATACATAGACTCTAGTTTTCTCACATTTTTAGAATGTAGCTTCCAAAAGTCAAAGGCTTTTAGAGGAATATATTTGGTATTGGATTTTGTAGTTTACGTCACAGCTAGAAAAGCAACCCTGTAATGTCTAAGGACTATACAAACATAATCCAGCTTTTAAAATAGAAGACTCGGTATCTAGCAAGTTCCAAATTGCCCTTGTCCGTGGATAACTGAATCAGGTTAAATCACGAAGAGTTTGGGAGACTGTCATTTGACAAGAGGTGTAAAGCATTTAAATGCTAAGGCTTGAGAAGTGTCACTGTGTTCGTTACTTTTTAAGACTGTATTGCTTGAGCAGACTCCTATCACTGTTGCCATCATCACCCATGGCATTTTTAACAACATATTTTTTAAAGACACTTAGCTGTAAATGGTACCGTTCCCTTATTCCCCTGAATTCAAAATAAAAGCTCAGTGGCAGCATGGAATAGGATTGTCTCAGAATCACACTTCTTTTCTCAGGAGTGTTTTTTTGATGATGTGATAAAGATACCGCCGGTGACTACATGGAACACATACCTCCGATACGTTACTCTCCATAAAGCCTTACTCGCAGTGCTGATTTGGTGCGTGCTGGTTTTTCTGGTTGAGGTAAGAATGTTTGGTTGGAAATTGTTACTGTGTGTTTAAATTAAGGGTAAAAATGCTGTTATGTATTCATATGGGCATTTGCACATGTATATGTGCATGTGTACAGTGGTAGTTTCCTGTACAGTTCATAGCTTCTGAAAACCAACAGGAGCTGATGAGGCAGCGCTGAGGTTAAGGGCACTGCTTTCTCAGAAGACTGTGTCAAATTACTAGCACCTACATGTTGGTTTTATAACATCTGTAACTGAAGTCCCAGGAATCTGGTCCTCTTTTCTGCCTCTGTGAGTACAACATGTATGTAGTACACAGACATGTGAAGGCAAAACATTCATACACAGAAAAGAAAGTTAAAACTTTTAAAAATATGCTGTTAGAATTACTATTGATATTTTAGTACTTCAGAAATAAGAAAATATACATAAATACAAATACAATATATGATGAATTGTCATTAAATAAAATTTGTTAGAAATAATTTATATATTCAACATATTTTGATTCATACGTATTGTAGATATATTACTATAACAAAGTCAGTAACATAACTATCATCTCAAGTAACATTTTTGTTGATTTTGTAACAAGAGCTAGGAAAATCCACAATCTAACAAGTTCAATATAGTTTATTATTTATAATCCTCACATCATTTATTACATTTCTGTGCATTTAGTTTTCAACAGATTCAGAAGCCCAACCTACAAGGAGTGTATGAGTTGAAATTAAGTAATGAAAAGAATTCTAGACGTTCATCTAGGTAGTAAGGATGCAGGCGGTGACTCACATGGTGGTGATCCTTACTTACCTGCTGCACCTTTGTTTCAGGTAGTTTCCATTCTGGGAAGCTTGGGTGCCTTTCACAATGACATAATTACTTCATTGTCTGCTGAACTACTACACAAGAATGCAATATTATTACTTCACTCTATTATTTTCCTGTTGCCATGATAAAGTACCTAAAATGTTAAGGAAAGGAAATTTTATTTTTTGGCTTTCTGTTTGAGGGAATGTATTCCATAGAGGCTGGGAAGGCATGATAGCAGGAGTAGTAGGTTGGCAGGTCATATTGTAAACACACACTGGAAGCAAATAGTGAAAAAGTAGGGCCAGACTGTAAACCTGAAGGCCTGTTCAAGGACCTAAGGATTCCATAGCCTTCCTAAACAGCACAGTAGCTTGAGACCAAGTGTTCAAACACAGGAGTCTAGGGCATTTTACATCCCAATCATCATTCACCTGAGGGAAAAAAGACATTTTGTCATCAGTCAAAAAATAAACTATAAAAAAAGAATGCAGATGCAATATGACTACCTTTAAAAGGGAGGGAAGGTAAGAAAGGGGAGGGATGGGGGCAGGGTTCACAGTGGACAGACTTCAATGATGCTCTCTTCAGAAAACAATCTAATGGCCTGTGCTTTTCCTTCTCTTGTTCCTTTCCTTTATTCCTTCATTCCTTTCTTTCATTTTTTGTCAATATCTTATAGGCATTGGCCAGTTAAGTAGCTCTCAAATGCTAGATTAAATTTTACAACTAAACAACATATTTCTAATGTTTGATTATGTTGTTTTCTTTCAATCAAAATTTCCGTAGACTTTGTTTTAGTCTAAATTTTTTTCTTTGTGTCAATGCCAATGTGTAGATAATTTTGGCTACTGGAATGTTTCCTGGTATATTCCATGATGGAACAGATGCCAATCCACAGTGGTGGATTTGTTTTTAAAGCACTGTTTAAGTCCTTAATGATAAGAAGTTCCAAAATGCATAATATCCTCCATTAACGTGATTTAGCTAATTTTAAGCCTTAATAAGGACTTATTTCCATTTAAATTTATGACTTTATAGCATCCATTCTGTGTCTGTATCTCTTTTATAATAGGAAATAAACTTAGTGGCCCCCACTGTCTTTTCCTATTTCTTCACAGTTACTTAAACGAGGGGTGAAGGAGCCAATATTTTATTTTATTCCCTAACTATGTTGTCTGTAAGTTGTCTGCCACTAAGCAGATAGACTAATATTTTTATTGTGCTCCTCTTTCTAGTGCCCATTCTTGATAGAGTACTTTGGACTAGAAAGGGAAAGTGTGAACACTGCATGAGGGGATGTTTAGAGTGCAGCATCTGAAGACCCTATGTGCTCCTTTGTCTTGTGGTCTCTAAGACTGTGTCAGCAGGCTGCTGCTTCCGTTTGTTAATAAGGAGTCCCCGAGCCAGGTGTGGTGGCGCATGCCTGTAATCCCAGCATTTGGGAGGCAGAGGCAGGCAGATTTCTGAGTTCGAGGCCAGCCTGGTCTACAGAGTGAGTTCCAGGACAGCCAGGACTACACAGAAAAACAAAAACAAAAACAAACAAACAAAAAAAAACAAACAAAAAAGGAGTCCCCGAGTGGCTTTACATCAGTAATAGAACGGAGATTGTAGTGAACTCCCATAAAACTACCTTTGCTATTCAATGATAGAGTCCTCTTAACACATCTTACTTCTTGTGAAAGTGGATTTTAGGGTATTACTTGTCCCTCAAAATATGTGAAAAAATCTGTGAATTATAGTGTATTGTGCTCCATGTCATATGGCACTGCATTTTGCCTCCCCAGCTTAGAAATGGAAAATGACTATGACTTATTTTGTTGCTGCTGCAGCTTAATCATCCAGGAGTGTCCCTCTTTGAAAAAAATCACATGAGCTTTATATAGTCTTGAAGCATTTTGAAGTGAAATAAAAGTGTGAATTCCATTGTTTCTTTAACTCCCAAATATTTTTCCTAAAGGCCTGCTACCAAATATTTGAAAATGCTTTTTCTTACTGTAGTCAGTAAATATAGTTTGGGTTGATCAATCTATGTGACAGACAAAAACTTACTTTGTTAGGATCTAGGCCCCTTAGAAAAGCTTCAAAGAGTTCTTTGTTGTTATTAATAAGTGTGTATTTCTCCCATTTCTCTTACTCACAATGTGTCAGTAGTACTGGTGCTGCTGATTTTCCTCTTCTTAGATCAAGGGAGAGGAGTAGTAATTGAGAAGAGGCTCAGAACATGTGCCCCATCTAGGGTTTTGAGTCATTTGATTAGTCTGAAGACTGAGGAAGACTTTTGTATAAGAATAAAGAATTTTCAAAGCTTAGATTATTGCTGGGTTTCTTGTTTTGTATTAACTTGAGTCATAAGACAACAGAGGTTTTCCTTTTTTACTGAGACAGTACACAGAGACTATGTGTACCTTGAGGAAAAAATGCCAATTAAAATGATGCCATTAGATCTTCATCATAAAAGTTAATAAGATAAACTAAAATAAAATGCATTATTTAAACAGACAACCCTTAACTTTCCTGTATGATTCAATAAATAGTGTTTGTGGAACAAATGAATGTGCAAAATGAGAGAGTGGAATTCCACAAGCTTAATGTGCCCTTACCCAATAGTGTCGTATCCGACAGTGACTGAAGGGACTCCACAGGGTAAAGCCGAGGCGCTGAGCGTGCGTGCACTTCATGTTGTCATACTGAATGTAGGAGTGTGGGGGCCATAGGTAAGACACAAGACAGCACTCAACTGTGGACTGTTCCATTCCAGGTGGCGGCTTCTTTATTTGTGTTGTGGTTGCTTAAAAAGTGAGTATGCCACATGTTATGTGGATCGTGTTTTGTTTACATTTGGAGATTATAAACGATTTCTATATCTACTGTATTTCATTACACCCTTCCATATTCCTCCAGATTATGAGGGGAGAAAAACAAGTTTCAGTAATTCTTCAGTTTCTGAGGAGATTGGGTTCCAGAACAAAGATACTAAATTCTGCACTCAAGCTCCAGGTGTACCATTGTACAGTATTTTGCATGTAGCCCATGCATGGCACCACATACACTTTGAAGCATTTCTAGATTTATATGATGCCTGTTATAATGTAATTTCGTGTAAGTAGTTATTATAATGAATCGTTTAGGGAAATAATGATATGAAAAATAAGTATGTGCATGTTCACTAAAGATACAACTTTAAGAACCATTTCTTCAGTAAACTGATGGCTGAATCCATGAATACTCAGAAGATGCATAAGGTTTACTATATTTGTTCAAGTTGAAAGCTGTTCAGTGCCTTTCTCTCTTCATTTCTAAAATATACGTTGTTTTCAGTTTCTATGAAATGCAGAAAAATATACGAAGAAACAGTTCATATTTAATAGTTTCTACTAAGTATTTTGTTCAAATAAGGATCAATTTACATCTATTTCAAATATGAGAAACCTTAACTAACCTTTTAGCAATACAAAAGTTATAAAACTACGGGTGTAGGCTCTCTTTTAAGCCAGCATTTCATGTTTTTTATACTTATTTTTATTAATGATTCAGTTGACAAGTTTGATTGTCAAATAACAGTTTTTCTTTTGTTTTACAGCAACCCTGTTAACGGCGGAAACAATGGTACTAAAATTACCAATAGCTCCTATGTTGTGATCATCACCAATACCAGCTTCTATTATATTTTTTACATTTATGTGGGAGTGGCTGACACTTTGCTTGCCCTGAGCCTCTTCAGAGGCTTGCCGCTGGTGCATACGTTAATCACAGCATCAAAAATTTTGCACAGGAAAATGTTACATTCTATTCTTCATGCCCCTATGTCAACCTTCAACAAGCTGAAAGCAGGTACTTTTGATTAGGTATATACAATGGCACTGCCCGCGGGTCAGCTGTGGAGCTTATGGGCTCTCTTGCCTTCCAGTGGCAGCATGAGCTTGAACACAGGCATCTGCCCCTCGTCCTTGTTTCACATTCCTAAGATACTGCGGGCAAGCATAGCCATGGTTCAGTATTTCTGTATCTGCCAAGTAGAGCAGATTATTTTGTTACAATGTGATTCTGGTTCAATGGCCTCACTAGAAGCAGCCTCTTTCGGATAACTTGGCCTTTTTCTTCTCACATATGTATCTTGATGGGAAAAATAACTGTTTCTTGTGACTCTTCAAGAGTGGTCATATGAATGTGTYAGATGACTTTTGGGAGGAAGGGAGATATTTTATGATTATTTTTAGATGTATTATAGTATACTGTCCTTTTATAATGCATTTGACACCAATTTAATTACAGTCACAGAAAGTAAGATAATTTAAAAAATATAGCCAAACCTTTCAAAACCTATGGTAAGAAGGGTCTTTGAAAATGTGGTGCATTGATGCCCCTGTGGATTAACTTACTTTAAAGACCCGGAAGATAATGAGCCTCCTGAGTTCTCTTTCACTGGAGATCCTGCTGTGTGGCACTAAGCCAGGGAAGCCCTGGCACATAAAATGAATAAAGTCTTCTTGTCCTGGAGGGGCTCACAAGCCAGGAGAGATGTCAGGCATGGAAATTAAATCACATGTAGAATAAGTTACAGAACTGAGTCTTTTTAGTGTAATCTATTTCTAAAAACCTGAAATGTGCACCAGATTTTTTTAGGTGACAAAATTAAGTGTTGGTGTAGGAGAAAGATTACATTTATCCTGGAGCTCTTATGCCTCACCAAAGGGTTGTCTCATTTGCATATGATCCTGGCACTCCTCTTTTATTCTAAGAATCTTAGAACCAAGAGAAAGGCCAATTCACTTGATCCGGTGACTTTGTTTTTATAGAATTCTAAACCCCAAGAGGGTAGGGGTTCTCTCACGTTTCTGGCAGAGTTCAGCATGGACCATGAAATACAGTGGAAAGGACCTAAACGTTTGGGGCTTCGGCTTAGTTTGACCACACATGACTGGTAGTTACGGCTGTCAGCAGCTGGTGTGAAATAAATACTAGCATATTTCTGGGGGAGGGGTCCTCCCAAAGGAAGTGAGCCAGATGTCCTTTCTCTCCCCAGATCCACTCACTGCGCACTCTCTGCCCTCTCTGTTACGCTATCAGTGATCGCCGTACATTCTCCTTTTCTCATTTGCCTCCCCAAAATGCCATCTGTGTCTCAGATTAATTCCTGACCTCTTTGTGCTGTGTTCCTCCTTCTTCACCCTCCTGGAACCAAAACAGCGAGTTGATCTTAGAAGATCTCAATCAGCCTACTCTCGGTTTCTGGTTGTTGTGGTACATATAGAGTTTGCTTTCTATTAAAAAAATATTATTATGTTCATGGTTTATGATTCTTCTCTGTTACTGAGTTATTATGTTATACTTTGAAACAACTTCTTGGAATTTTCCTTGGATAAGCTCTTCAGAATTGTGCATTGACAATGATTTTCCTTGACATTGATTTTCTCTGGCTTTTGTATTTTGTTGTTACTTTCCCCAAATTTGTCATACTCAAATGACTTAGCAATCATGTAGACACATAATATAGGTCTTCAGAAAAGTATAGTTATATTAGACAGATACTCCTGGTTAAAATAAAATTTGAAATATAAATATCACTGTGATTATACTACTTTCCCCAAACATACTTTCAGTTTTAAATAGTTATTACAAATGTCATGGGATATACATTCTTTCTCTGAGTTATTTATGGAGGGATATMCCTAATGCATATGCATATAATATATTCATAAAATATCCTAAATGAATGTATTAACTAATATATCACATGTCTGCATAAGGCTTTTACTTTTGTCTGTAGGTCATATAAGATAGACATGGAGTTATGCTATTGACCTCAAAAGTCTACTGTCTGGGAAACAAGATAAGACATATGTCCACACACAAGCAGCTGTGATACACAGCACGTATGTAGCCTCTGCAACTCAGGCATGCAGACAAGGACAGGAGGAGATTGTTTCCAGATGCAGTCAATACCCTAATTTCTTGCAGACAGGTTATTCGAGTTGAGCCAGGAAAAAAGGTACAGATTTGACAAGCTGAGAAAGAGCTTTTAGATAGAAGCAAACAACACATAGGCAAAGTAGAAAGGTGTAAACTAAAGAATAGGTAAACTTACAAGAAGCAGTGGATTTGAATAGAGGGATCTAGGTTAGTTAAGGACAAATTATGGGAAAGTATTAAATATTAAACAAAGAATTTTGGACTTTATCCTGTAGGTAATAGTGAGTGAGTGATAAGGTTCACTATTACATTGTTACCATAGTGTTATGTTAYGCTTTATCTGTTTGCTTAGCTCCGTTTTAGACAATGAATTCCTATACTATCAGGAGAATGACTTAAATCACCATTGTTATCACTCTAGCCAGCATTGCCCAAAGCATGTAGTAGACATGGCAGTTTTAGTTCATTGAGGCAACAGTCAAGACTCAGGACGTGTGTCTGGAACCTTAGAATACAGGTTGAGGACTGGAGAGATGGCTGAGTGATTAAGAGCAGTAGCTGCCCTTCCAGAGGTCCTGAGTTCAATTCCAAGCAACCACATGGTGGCTCACAACCATCTGCAATGGGACCTGATGTCCTCTTCTGGTGYGTCTGAAGACAGCTACAGTGTACTCATATACATTAAATAAATAAATAAATCTTTAAAAAAATACAGGTTGAAGCTTATATTCCCAGTGAAGAAGATAGACAAAATAAAAAAGGAAGTGTGGCATGTTCTGAGAGAGACAGCTGTGGGTTCTGGATTGGTGTATCTAAATGGCAGCAAACTCTGTAGGGAGGGTGTGTATGTCCTATGTGATGGGGGTGAACATAAAAAACTGTTGAAAGCACAGCCATTGAGGCACCTTGTGACTGAGAACTGCAGAAGTGAGGTCTGAGTGGTCTGATGACCAGGCACTCCCAGCCTTAATTATAATAAGAACTTGATTAAAGACATTGCTTGGAGCTGAGTCTTAGGGGAATCCATGTTTTATAAAAGCTCAGAAGTAGGAGGCAATAACTAAATATACACTTAGAATTCTCAACAAAGCTAATATTTGAAGTTTTTGAATTTCTGATTAGATGATAATTCTTATTTTAAATGTTTTTGCTGTACTGCGAATTTAGAATAAAATAGATTAGTGTCCTTCTAAAAGTGATTAATTTTTGAGAATTTTTATTTGTATCACAGGTGGGATTCTTAACAGATTCTCCAAAGATGTAGCAATTTTGGATGACTTTCTGCCTCTTACCATATTTGACTTCATCCAGGTTTGTAAAGAATAACTATTTTCGAGTTTTTCTATTTGCCATAAAGTTTTCTGAATAGTTTCAAAAGGAAGCAAGTGAATTTTTCGCTAATTCCCACATACTAGTTGAAGTACTGGCTAGTGAATAAGTTTTATGAAGAGTAGCAATATTTAACAGTCACAAATTTAGTGAATTCAGCTATTTATTTCAGGCAGGCCCATGATGTTATACTATCCTCTTAAATTGATTTGAAATGAACAAAAGACCATTTTCCACCTAATCATTGACAACAAAATGTGACTGATAGAACATCCCTAAAGTCCAACACTGAGATGAAAATGAAGTTCCTGGAGAGGCAGGAACCATAATCCAGCTGTATCATGATAACTTAAACACAAATCAGCTAAGCAGTTTCCCCACCAAAATTTAACTTAAGGAGGAATGAAAAATGGATTGTTGAAAAACATGAAGGAAAAGAAATATTCAGAGTCTNCCTAATGCATATGCATATAATATATTCATAAAATATCCTAAATGAATGTATTAACTAATATATCACATGTCTGCATAAGGCTTTTACTTTTGTCTGTAGGTCATATAAGATAGACATGGAGTTATGCTATTGACCTCAAAAGTCTACTGTCTGGGAAACAAGATAAGACATATGTCCACACACAAGCAGCTGTGATACACAGCACGTATGTAGCCTCTGCAACTCAGGCATGCAGACAAGGACAGGAGGAGATTGTTTCCAGATGCAGTCAATACCCTAATTTCTTGCAGACAGGTTATTCGAGTTGAGCCAGGAAAAAAGGTACAGATTTGACAAGCTGAGAAAGAGCTTTTAGATAGAAGCAAACAACACATAGGCAAAGTAGAAAGGTGTAAACTAAAGAATAGGTAAACTTACAAGAAGCAGTGGATTTGAATAGAGGGATCTAGGTTAGTTAAGGACAAATTATGGGAAAGTATTAAATATTAAACAAAGAATTTTGGACTTTATCCTGTAGGTAATAGTGAGTGAGTGATAAGGTTCACTATTACATTGTTACCATAGTGTTATGTTAYGCTTTATCTGTTTGCTTAGCTCCGTTTTAGACAATGAATTCCTATACTATCAGGAGAATGACTTAAATCACCATTGTTATCACTCTAGCCAGCATTGCCCAAAGCATGTAGTAGACATGGCAGTTTTAGTTCATTGAGGCAACAGTCAAGACTCAGGACGTGTGTCTGGAACCTTAGAATACAGGTTGAGGACTGGAGAGATGGCTGAGTGATTAAGAGCAGTAGCTGCCCTTCCAGAGGTCCTGAGTTCAATTCCAAGCAACCACATGGTGGCTCACAACCATCTGCAATGGGACCTGATGTCCTCTTCTGGTGYGTCTGAAGACAGCTACAGTGTACTCATATACATTAAATAAATAAATAAATCTTTAAAAAAATACAGGTTGAAGCTTATATTCCCAGTGAAGAAGATAGACAAAATAAAAAAGGAAGTGTGGCATGTTCTGAGAGAGACAGCTGTGGGTTCTGGATTGGTGTATCTAAATGGCAGCAAACTCTGTAGGGAGGGTGTGTATGTCCTATGTGATGGGGGTGAACATAAAAAACTGTTGAAAGCACAGCCATTGAGGCACCTTGTGACTGAGAACTGCAGAAGTGAGGTCTGAGTGGTCTGATGACCAGGCACTCCCAGCCTTAATTATAATAAGAACTTGATTAAAGACATTGCTTGGAGCTGAGTCTTAGGGGAATCCATGTTTTATAAAAGCTCAGAAGTAGGAGGCAATAACTAAATATACACTTAGAATTCTCAACAAAGCTAATATTTGAAGTTTTTGAATTTCTGATTAGATGATAATTCTTATTTTAAATGTTTTTGCTGTACTGCGAATTTAGAATAAAATAGATTAGTGTCCTTCTAAAAGTGATTAATTTTTGAGAATTTTTATTTGTATCACAGGTGGGATTCTTAACAGATTCTCCAAAGATGTAGCAATTTTGGATGACTTTCTGCCTCTTACCATATTTGACTTCATCCAGGTTTGTAAAGAATAACTATTTTCGAGTTTTTCTATTTGCCATAAAGTTTTCTGAATAGTTTCAAAAGGAAGCAAGTGAATTTTTCGCTAATTCCCACATACTAGTTGAAGTACTGGCTAGTGAATAAGTTTTATGAAGAGTAGCAATATTTAACAGTCACAAATTTAGTGAATTCAGCTATTTATTTCAGGCAGGCCCATGATGTTATACTATCCTCTTAAATTGATTTGAAATGAACAAAAGACCATTTTCCACCTAATCATTGACAACAAAATGTGACTGATAGAACATCCCTAAAGTCCAACACTGAGATGAAAATGAAGTTCCTGGAGAGGCAGGAACCATAATCCAGCTGTATCATGATAACTTAAACACAAATCAGCTAAGCAGTTTCCCCACCAAAATTTAACTTAAGGAGGAATGAAAAATGGATTGTTGAAAAACATGAAGGAAAAGAAATATTCAGAGTCTRTGAGGCTGTCCCTGAGTGAGAGCTGTGACTAGACTTCCAGGGAAGCCAGTTATGGAGATAACTGAAATTCTCTTAATAACAAAAGAGGGCAGTGGAGTGGAGACTAAAGTGACCTTGAAGACATCACACTAGGACTCCAAAGTCACAGGACTTATGGGAGTTGTAAGCTGATACTCTTGCCTCTTGAACCAGGCAGTTTTCCCAGCTCCCTGATGGCTTCCTGAAGCTTCGGAGACCAAATGCACTTGGAGAAAGAGTTGTCACACAACACTGCCCTTGTTGGAATGACACATTCTCATAGCTTGTGCCTTCTCTTATCTCCAAAATAGTACTGCATTTCTGAAAGCTTGAAAGAAATGTGAAACTGTTACCCTTGTATGTTTACACACAAACCACATCAGCAGATGCAGAGCAGACAGCTGTTGGTTTACCTCCTCTGAAATGATTGACATAATTAACTACACTCACTGTACTAAGTGAACTGTGTTTTGGATTTCCTAGATATAACTTCACAGTAGCAGCACCTGTTGGATTTTTTAACCCAATTTTTGATTTATGTGCTCAAAAGTGTTATGTTAGATGTGTTTCTTTAACATGAGACATTTGTTTCCCATTCTAGGAGAATAAACCATAGGTTYATAATATAAGTATACGAAATACTATATACTGATAAAATATAATGCAATGCAATACATACAAACTGGAATGTGGATATCTATCTGTATCTGTCTGCAAAAGTCTTAAAAATGGTGCTTGAGTCATAAATTTTTTTTTATTTTTATGGTCTCCTGAGTATCCTCTATTATTTAAAGTTTATCTCAGATATCAGGGAGAGCTAATTTTCAAATATTTATCTTACAAGTTAATGATTGTTTGACATTTGTGATTGCTTTCAAGTCCTTCTATGTATCTTACACAGTTTTAGCTCACGTCCTAGAGCTTCTAAAGCTTCATGAGGTAGCAAATCTCTCTCAGAGATTTCCACAGAGCTGACACCCACCCTACCCATTTTCCTTCAAGACACCAGCCAGGAAGCCCATGGAAACTAGTGGAGAAGTAGCATATGAAAGTTACACTAAGTTGGTTTTAAAATTAATACATGCTTGACATCATTTAGACCATTTATTTGGTAAATGTGTGGTGAAATTGCAAACAGTATTCTAATTTTCTGAATGTAATATAGTGAGATGTCTGCATTGCATAGCAAAACTCATTTTGATAGTGTAGATAGAAAAATACTTAATTTCACATTAAATTCATCTACTATAGACCTTTTGAGTTACTGGAATATCTCCAATTATTACATAAGGAATGGGTGAGTTGAGATATGAGTAACACTTATTAAATAATATTCCTTTCAATATTAAATATGAAAAATCAGGGTAAAAAAGTGAGCTTGTTTACATGACTGAACCTTTATTTAAGACAGATATTTGTAACTTAAAATGTTACATTAATGTTATGAATGTTTCATTTTTAAAGGACTCTACAACAAAATCACAAAAGATAACATTTATACTAAAATTATTTTGA
>BDUI01003133.1:63078-75384 GCA_002335545.1 Apodemus speciosus | reverse complement strand
CTCTGATCAGCCCGACCACCTGTCTCATCAACTCCACAAGGGTTCACTCACTCATTCTGGATTTTGCTTAAAGAAAAATCTTCTACCTTTTTATTGCTGAAAGTAAGAGAGAGCCCTTCCCTTACTGTCATTCTTAGTTCTTATTCTTTCTCAGGAGAATTGATTACATGGTCTTCCAAGCATCTTTGCATTCCATAAGTTCATAGCAAGTTTTAAGACACTAATTCAAGTCATAAGTTGAGAAGGAGTTACAGCAGAAATCTTTACATGTGTTTCCATTAAGACTAGTACCGAGGCCAGCCTGGTCTACAGAGTGAGTTCAGGACAGCCAGGGCTATACAGAGAAACCCTGTCTCGAAAAAACCAAAAAAAAAAAAAAAAAAAAAAAGACTAGTACCTGACTAAACATTATCTGTTACTAGCTCCATAAGTTCATTAAAACTTTAAAACAATAATTCTTATGTCATAAGTTATCATGATTTTACCAAGAAACAAAAATCATTTGCCTTGTGTCTCATTAATTTTACAATTTTGTATAGGTAAACAAATCAATATTTTATTTTTTTGTCCTTGAACCTACAATAAATTGTCCATTCCCAGTTTATGACCTTTAGTTACCAGATAGTTGTCTCATAGCTAACCTAAAAGGAAAGTTTTCCCTGATCGTAAATTTGTTCTAAGTCTGCTTTCTTATCCTAGCACAATTAGCCTGGGACACATGAAGGTTTATAAAGCCCTATGTGCAGCTTTTCAGAGGGCTGGAAATTACTTGTATAAATTTAGGAATTCTATAAAATCATATCAGGAATTGTGAAATCATCAATAAGTCTGCACACCATTGCTACATATTATGTCTTTATTGATTGGCAGAATATCTGCCCAATAGGGTGGGCTCATGCCCTGAAATCACTAGGCTATGTAATAGTGACAGGAAAGGCATATCAGCAGCAAGAAGCAATCCTGGGCCCAAATCTCTGAAGGCCCTGTAATTCAGATTTTACCCACTGCAGCCATACCACATGGTAGGCCATCTCCAGAAAACTTACTTGCCTGCCTTCAGCCTTTCCTAGATGGCTCCTGACAAGGGACTGTTTGTTTGTTTGTTTGTTTTGAGCCAGGTGCCATTTGGCTGTCTCCAAACTCACTGTGTAGACCAGGATAGTCTCAAATTTATAGAGATCTGCCTGCTTCTACTTGCCACTGCCTTAGCTGGTGGAATTAAAGGCATTAAGTGCCATGACTAGTGATACCACACTTTACAAAAATAATTTTTTTTGTATCATGTCTCACATTTGCAAGTCACATAATACACACATTTATGGAACTGTGTCTAGGAGCCAGGGTAGTGGGGTAGAGAGATAGCTCTKTGRTTTAGAACACTAGCTGCCCTTCCAGGGGACCTAGGTCCAATTCCCAGCACCCATATGATAGCTCACAACTGTCTGTAACTCCAGTTCCAGGAGCTCTGGCACCCTCTCAGACATGCATGCAGGCAAAGACACCAATGCAYATAAAATAAAATATAAAAAATTATGTAATGTGTCTAATGTTGTTGGACCTAATACAGATTGTCAAATGGTATTTTCTATTCTTGTCCTTTTGAACTGCATTAGTAAATGTTCTGCAGCTYTGGGAGAGATGCTGAGGATGAATTGCTAGGGTCTTGTACATTCTAAATAAGCACCATACCATACGTTTGCTACCATACAGTGCCATATCATACCATACCATATCATACCAAAGTCCCAAGCCTAATCTGTGGCCTTTTTACAGACTTCTTTCTCATGTCAGCATAATTTACAAATAGTTATATTTTTCCTGATGCTAAAAACATTAACTGTAGTATATCCAACCCTCCTAGTTGTAGAACAAAGCATGTGAAAGTACTGTATTGTGTGTATAAGTTTCCTTAAATTCCCCTCAACTCTTCAGACATTCCTAATCTCCAACTGGCCTCAGAGGGATGAACAAAGAATTTACCTCCTGGAACTAGATAGTCATCCAGAAACGTGTTTGTTACCATAGACCTACCAAATCAGAATCTCCATTTAAAGTGCATTTAGTAAGAGCATCTCTTATATGTGTACATTCGATCCGGAGGTCTGTATTCAAGAAGGCATCCACCAAGCCTTGCATCATGGGAATCAGTTTGGAACAGGGGGTGTGTGGTAAAGCAACAAATAGTGAATATGTTGCTTGGTTTTAGGTTTAACATAGTCTCATTGGTGTTTGTTTGCTTTTAAGGTACCAACGCTGTGGAGGAATGGAACAAGCTTCCAATTGGAAGGCACCACTAGCCTTCCCTATATCCCTTTGGCTAGATATGCAAATATTGTCTTCAGTGATGGGGATCAAGCACAGCAGTATGAAGAATTTCAAGTCATCACCAAACTGATGCTTAAAACAGAAAAGTGTTTATTCCAATATATAAACTTCTGTAACTAATACAAATTACTATTAACCTTTAAAAGTCATTAAAAGGGAACTATTTTCTGCCAAAAACTGAGAATAAGTTTATGGGCCAATTTTCATCCAGATATTTGGGTTGTACAACTTATCACATAATCCCAATATTCATTTGATATTCTCTTTTAGAAGATTTCGGTTAACCTTAAGATTTAAAAAAAATTCAAGTCATGTTATCATGGTAAGCTGTATTCAGGAGCAGAAAAGAAATCATCCTTCCTTGATTTTTTTCTGATGCGAGACGAGCTTCAGATGAGAGAGCTACATTTGCTATGAATTCATTACAAAGGCCACGTAACCTACAGATGAAGGTTATTTATAGTTTGCGCCAGGCTTTAATTCCAGTTCTGGACTTTGTCTCCCACTGGAAAATTCAAATGTGAACACTGAAGATCGAGTTCACTGTTCAAAACAATTGGATTAAAAACTTTTGTCAGAATTAATATAATATTTTGACAAAGAACTTTACATCAGAAATTTATTTTCATGTCTTCTCATGTGAGATCAGAGGGAATATATGCTAATTCTTATGAAGATCACGTGGCAGCACTCTTTTCTTGGTTTGGATGTTATCAAATCTGTTTTTTTAACTACTTGCTCAGTGTTACTGTGAAATGCCTGAGTTTCTTAGCATTTCTGATAGCTCAATGGATTATTCCTCCGTGCACACCTGTATCATCTCTGTCTTTTCATCAAAACTATAACTGTCAATATATATTTTTCCTCAAATGCCTATCAAGATTAAATTATGCAAATCATTTAAAAATGAGGAAGTTTGGTTTACTGTGAACTAAACAGTGTGCTGTTTAGAAATGTAGTTTAGGGTAAACTAAAATAATGTGTTTGTTGATGCCAAAATATTTGGCCTCAGTAAGTATACTCACAGAAGCTCTTGTGCCKTGTATGCACTATTTACAAAAAGGAAAACATCTCATTTAAAAGAAAATCTGGGAAGTAAGTTTTTTTAAATTAACCGTTAGAATAGTAAGCTGTGTAGTTCCTTTGGTACTAATTTTGAGAATTTTAAGTAGATTATCTTTTTTTAAAAAAAAAAAAGGCTAAATAATTGACTTCAGCAAGAATTGACTACAAACTGGAAGATCTGGAGAGAATAGAAAAATGAAAAATCCTTGTAATTCCTCATCCTAGCTAAAGCATTTTCGAGTTTTAAAGTGGTTAGGAGGAACTGACGTCAGCACAGCTCACCGTGTGATTCACGTGGGTGCAGCCCTGTGGACAAGGGCGATGGTTTCTTTCACGTATCTCAAGCTCGAGCGTAGGATCTGACAATCTACTTCAGAAGACTCAGAGGACGAAGTGTGCATTCCCTTTTTGTCTTGAAGCATGTTTTGGTCATTTATCATTACCGGAAGTGCCGGGCTGGAGCTCAGAGCTCCTGCTAGAAGTCTTTTGGGCAGCAGCATGTGGTGTATTTGAAGATCTATGCAGCAGATTTTCTGATAGCACAGTGCTCCCTTATCCATTCTCCAGGACAGAAGTCTACTAGGCATGTCCCTTTATCAAAGTGGTAGCTGGCGGGGATGGGGAGGGTTTACATTTTACCCTGCTAGAATACTGTTATTTCTGCTCTATTTAGGTCGTTTATGTACTTATTTTAAATACCTAAGTCCATACACCTTAGAGTCAAGATGGAAAAAAAAAAAACAATTAAGAAATAAATTTTTTTCAGTATGTTGTAATGGTTACTTCTGTTTCCATCCAGTTATTTAACCTTTGAAGTTTGTTGCTCATTTTGCTCTAATTCGTTGGATGAATGTTTGGGATGACTGCATATCTCTTCAGAAGTACATTGCCATCTTGCCTGAGTGGACAAGCGTCATTGAATAAATATGTCTGCATTCTGTACAGCATCTTAAACACTTCCATACTCCAAAAGTCCTGATCTATAGTAAAAGGATAATTTCCATTTTCCTTGTTTTAAGAGCTCTTTCCGTATAGGCAACGGGATTTAAGAAATCGTTCATTTAAAAGTATTGAACAAAGGTTCCATTTATTTACATTACGTCTACTGCTGTATCGTAGAAGAGGCCTGGCTTGTTCAACAATAGCACTTGCGTCTGAACACAGTGGTGCTGTCTCCAGCATTCTTGGGTGTTCTCTAATGAGGAATCTGTCTTCATTAGCTACCTAGCTGAGGTTCCCTTGGCGCTGTCAATCCCATTCAAGAGCGGCTTTGACAAGAGTCTTCTGGATCGACTATTGGCAGAATTCCTGCCAACAATCTAGTCTAGCCTGACTCCCGGGAGGAGATAGGGAGATGAAGAATCAGCTGTTCGTAGGTAGGCAGTTCTGAGAACAACTGGAACTAGACTGTAAAGCTGAGGTACGGTCTCACCCGCAGATGTCTGTTGAAAAGCATGTCAGCTGTTTAGCCACAAACTCCCTCTGCCAAGGAAATCAGGTGCAGGAAGTTTACTAACCAAGTTGACAGGAAGTAGCCTAATGTGCAATTTACRTTTTAAGAAACTATGGAAAAGATGTTGTGCCATCATGTGACAAAGGAGTCATTTTTTCCCCATTTTTAAATGCGGGTAAAGTGAGTTGGCTCAGTCGTTAGTTTGTATTTACATCCTGTGTCAATATTTACTGATGAAAGCGGTTTCCACTCCTGGGCATATATCCAGAAGACTCCCCAGCATGCAATAAGGATATATGCTCCACAATGTTCATAGCAGCCTTATTTATAATAGCCAGAAACTGGAAAGAACCCAGATGTCCCTCAACGGAAGAATGGATACAAAAAATGTGGTATATATACACAATGGAGTACTATTCAGCCATTAGAAACAATGAATTCATGAAATTCTTAGAGAAATGGATGGAGCTGGAGAGCATCATACTGAGTGAAGTAACCCAGTCTCAAAAGAATACCCAAGGCATGCACTCACTGATAAGTGGATATTAACCTAGAATCTTGGAACACCAAAGACACAATCCACCTACCAAATGCTGTCCGACAAGAAGGAAAGAGTGGACCCAGGTGCTGGAAAGGCCCAATGCAGCAGTGTAGGGGAATACCAAAACAGGGAAGTGGGAAGGGGTGAATAGGGGAACAGGGGGAGGGAAAAAGACATATGGGACATTGGGGGGCCCAGGGAAACCAGGAAAAGGGAAATGAAATGTAAATAAAGAAGAAAGTAGCGTTTTTGACACCTCAGTGAGTTTTTTTTCTAAGCACAGGAGCATATACACAAATCAGTAAGGCGATTCACACTGTAGTGAATGCCAGTTTTCCCAGGGTAGCCTTTCCTTCTCCCCACCCAGATTATATTCCAAAGGGCCAATATTTTGTACAAAGTGACAAAACTGAACAGTGATCTTGAGTGTGCGCGCGCACGCACACACACACACACACACACACACACATCTGTATATAAGATCCCTTTGTGGAAACTCATACTTCTTAAGTAGTTCATGAACCACGAATCCTTTCTTTCCAGGGGTGGTTGTTTTATCTTGTAGTGGAGTCCTGGCTCATACACAGTGGGCATCACTAGCCTGACATGATGAACTCAAGTGTTTCAAAGGCATCCCTGTGGATCTAGACACAATCTCGGCATAATGCAGTGCAGCAGGAGGCTCTGAAATTATCTGGGCATCTGTCCCCCTGGAATCTGAGATGCGGGTAGAGAGGTTGACCATCACAGAGCCCACACAGCAACAGCTCAGTCTCTGAGACAAAATTTGCAAGATTCTTGCGGATTCCCTCCTCAGTAAACCACTGCAGGAGTGGAGCAGGAAGATTCACTAATTGGTCGAGCTGCCTGCCAGTCATACAGAGGGTTTCCTGAGTCTTGACTCTTGTTGAGGTGATATTGTTTACTTGTTTTGTTATTGTTATGTTTGGGATTTTTGCTTGTTTTTTTTTCTTTTTATCAATGCAGCTGGCTTCTGAGTTACCACTCCAGACTCCCATTAATAACACCAATAAATACTCACTATTTACCAAGTTAGACTTTGGTACAGTCATTATTTTGGCCTGTGCTGGGTTCCCTTTCTGGGATGAGTAGATGTATGTGTCTCTCCTACCAGGAAAAGTCTCTCATACAACAGAACTTCGTTAATACTTAGTAATTTATTTGACATAGAAAGATGCTTATTTAAATTGAGGAGGAAAAAATGCTCCAGAGTATAATTAAAGACTAAAGAATGATCTCAAGCCGGAGAAGCTGCAATTCCTGTTGAATTTATTCAGTTTTTAAAGTGATACTTTCACAAGTTTTGATTAAATGGCTTGTTGTTGATACACACACACACACACACACACACACACACACACACACATCACTATTTATGGTTCCTTAAAGTGCAATCTTGAAGAATTTTAACTAGCTTAATAAAATAAAACTTTTGCAAGCCAGGCATACCTTTAATCCCAGCACTTGGGCAGCAGAGGCAGGTGGATCTCTTGAGAGTCTGAGGCCGGCCTGGTCTACAGAACTGTAGAGGGTTAAATAGAACTCTATGCAGGTTAAAAGGCTGGAAGTGAACACCCCAAGGCAAGTGGAGAAGACAGATGAGGCCCCCCAGTGCTGTAGAGTCGACTGAGGCTCAGGCAGAGAGGGCAAGAATGTTTACTCTTTTTATGGGCAGGTTTGCAGGTGGTGATGGTGATGTAAGACACCTGCTGCCAGTTAACAACCTGAGTTTCTTGTTTTGAAAGCAAAACTAGCAGCAGCAACAACCAAAAGCCAAAGCCGCCACTGAAATAGATCTCTATTCAAAGCACTTAGAACTGAGGTCAATTGGGGTGTGAAATACTGTGTCCTGGGGTTCTTCCAATGGAAACTTTTTAAGGCTGAAATTAAAGGCAGCTCCGTTTCTTGCTGTGGTCCTTGTCTTTTGAAAGAGGAGCCCCAGCAGTTTTAAACTTTCTCTTCTGATACAACATAGCTAGAGACTGCATTCACCAAATTACTGTGTGCCACGGACAGCACTGACTGGGGAGCTTCACGAACCGAAGGAGTAACTGCAGGAAAAGGCACATGGTTCATCCGGCCAAGAAGGTAAGAAATGAAAAAACCGTCTTTACAACTTACCGAAGGACAGCTTATTTGCCTTTATGCTACATCCTACATAAAATGATATTACAGAATAGCTAACACCATGGACAATTATTTCACACAAATCAAACCAAATAAAAACTTAGAATGAATGTTGTACTGGCTGGTTTTGTGTGCAACTTGACACAGGCTGGAGTTATCACAGAGAAAGGAGCTTCAGTTGGGGAAGTGCCTCCATGAGATCCAGCTGTGGGGCATTTTCTCAATTAGTGATCAAAGGGGGAGGGCCCCTTGTGGGTGGTGCCATCCCTGGGCTGGTGGTCTTAGGTTCTATAAGAGAACAGGCTGAGCAAGCCAGGGGAAGCAAGCCAGTAAGTAACATCCCTCCATGGCCTCTGCATCAGCTCCTGCTTCCTGACCTGCTTGAGTTCCAGTCCTGACCTCCTTTGGTGATGAACAGCTGTATGGAAGTGTAAGCAGAATAAACCCTTTCCTCCCCAACTTGCTTCTTGGACATGATGTTTGTGCAGGAATAGAAACCCTGACTAAGACAAATGTATAGGAAAATCCTATGATTATCTCTTAAAGTAACTCCTAACTTAAAAGAAATTTAGGGGCTGGAGAGATGGCTCAGCAGTTAAGAGCACCGACCAAAGGTCCTGAGTTCAAATCCCAGCAACCACATGGTGGCTCACAACCATCCATAATGAGATCTGACTCCCTCTTCTGGAGTGTCTGAAGATAGTTACAGTGCACTCATATACATGAAATAAACAAATCTTTAATGAAAACAAAAGAAATTTAAAGCCTGAAATGATGGATGATTTGCATAAACTCCTGCATTGCTACAGTCTGTTATATGCAAATGTCTCATATAAATTATATCTAGAAGTATATAAAAGGCATAACAGAAAGTACCTCCATTCAGGGGAAATATTCCATTCTTTTCGAACATAATAAATTATAGACTTGTATATTCGTCTTATGAAAGTGAGATGGTTATTGTTTCTATTTATAATTTAATTCCACTTCAGGTTGTTTATCTCAGGGGACAACTGCATTTGGTATTGCAGATAAAATAGCCAACAGAACTTATAGGAGCCCCAGAGTTTTCTATAGCAGGGAGTCTACACACTTTTTTTTTTCTGGAAAAGGCTAGGTAATATTTCAGGCTTTGCAAGGTTAAAGACGAAAACAAGGATATACTCTGGTACTCATACGGGGGAAAAAAGTTTTTYCCATTATTTATTTGTTATACATCCTCCCTCCTCCCGGTTGTCCCCTACATCTCCTTCCCCCTCTCCTTCTCCTCTGAGAAGTGGGAGGCTCCTCCTGAGTATCACCCCGCCCTGGCATATCATGGCAGGACCACGGCACATCCTTTCCCCACTGAGGCCAGACAAGGACTCTCATTTAGGGCAATGAAATCCACAGGCAGGCAACAGATTATATGTTCTTTGGTTGGTGATTCAGTCTCTGAGAGCCACAAGGGTCCAGGTGAATTGACTCTGTTGGTCTTCCTGTGCAGTTTATATCCCCCTCCAGGTCCCTCAACCCCCCCCCCAGACTATTCCATAAGATTCTCCCGAATTCTTAAATGTTTGGCTTTGGGTTTCCGTATCTGTTTCAGTCAGCTACTGGGTGGAGCCTCTCAGAGGACAGTTATGCTAGGCTCGAGTCTACAAGCATAGCAGAATGTCATTAATAGAGACAGGGGTTGGTATTTGCCCATGGGATGGGTCTCAAATCGGGCCAGTCATTAGTTGCCTTTTCTTCACTCTCTGCTCCATCTTTGTCCCTGCACTTCTTGTAGGCAGGACAAATCTGGGGTCAAACATTTTGTGGGTGGGTTGGTGTCTTAACCCTCCATTTGGGTCCCTACCTGACTACAGGAAGTGATCACTTCATGTTCCATATCCCCCACTGGTAGGAGTCTCAGCTAAAGTCACCCCCATAGTTTCCTGAGAGCCTCCCCCAATTCCAGGTCTTTGGCACATACTAGAGATGCCCCCCACCACCACCAGTGATACCATGTAAGTTCTTTGGGGTCTGGGTTATCTCACTCAGGATGCTATTTTCTAGTTCCATCCATTTGCCTGCAAATTTCATGATGTCCTTGTTTTTAATAGCCCAGCAGTACTCCATTGTGTGAATGAACCACATTTTCCTTATCTATTCTTTGGTTGAGGGGCATCTAAGTTGTTTCCATTTTCTGGCTATTATCAATAAAGCGTCTATGAACGTGGTGGAGCATGTGTCCTTGTGGTATGGCGGAGCATCTTTTGAGTATATAGCCAGGTATGGTATAGTGGGGTCTCGAGGTAGAACTATTCCCAATTTTCTGAGAAACTGCAAGACTGATTTCCACAGTGGTTATACAAGTTTGCACTCCCACTAGCAATGGAGGAGTGTTCCCCTTGCTCCACGGCATTGCCACCAGGTACTGTCCCTTGAGTTTTTGATCTTAGGTGTTCTGATGTGTGTAAGGTGGAATCTCAGAGATGTTTTGATTTTCATTACCCTGATGACTAGGGATGTTGAATATTTTTTATGTGTTCTAAGCTATTCAAGATTCCTCTGTCACAAATTCTCTTCTTAGCTCTGTACCATTCATTTATTAAGTTGTCTGTTTGTTTGTTGGTGTCTAACTTATTAATTTCTTTATATATTTTGGATATTAGCCCTCTGTCAGATGTAGGATTGGTGAAGATCTTTTCCCAATATCCAGGCTGCCGTTTTTTCCTATTGACAGTGTCATTTGTCTTACAGAAGCTTTTCAGTTTCATCAAGTCCCAGTTATCAGTTGGTTTTACTGCCTGAGCCATTGGTGGTCTGTTCGGGAGGTTGTTCCAATACATTGGTACATTCTGTGTTCATGCATTTAAGGATACTCCACACATTCTCTTCTGTTAGCTCTAGTGGTTTTATGGTGAGGTCTTTGATCCACTTGGACTTGAGTTTTGTGCAGGGTGGTAAATGTGGATCTGTCTGCACTCTTCCACGTGCAGAAATCCAGTTAGACCAGCACTATTTGTTGAAGATGCTTTCTTTTTTTCCATTTTATGATTTTGGTTTCTTTGTCAAAAATCAAATGTCCATATGTGTCTGGGTTTATTTCTGGGTCTTTAATTTGATTTTATTGATCATCTTGTCTGTCACTGTACCAATACCAAGCAGCTTTTATAACTAATGCTCTGTAGTACAGCTTGAAATCAAGAATGGTGATAGCTCCAGAAGTTCTTTTATGGTAAAGTACTGTTTTAGCTATCTTGTGTTTTTTATTTTTCCATATGAAGCTGAGAATTGTTCTTTCAAGGTCTTTAAGAAATTGTATTGGGAATTTTGATGAGGATTGCATTGAATCTGTAGACTACTTTTGTTAAGATGGCCATTTTTACTATGTTTTGTTTTATTTTTGTTTTTGTTTTTCCGAGACAGGGTTTCTCTGTATAGCCCTGGCTGTCCTGGAGTTCACTCTGTAGACCAGGCTGGCCTCGAACTGAGAAATCCATCTGCCTCTGCCTCCCAAGTGCTGGGATTAAAGGCGTGCGCCACCACTGCCCAGCTCATTTTTACTATGTTAATCCTCCCAATCCCATGAACATGGGAGATTTTTCCATCTTCTGAGATCTTCAATTTCTTCAGAGGTTTGAAGTTCTTTTTATATGGGTCTTTCACTTGTTTGGTGAGAGTTACACCAGAGTATTATTCGTGGTGTTTGTGAAGGCGTTGTTTCCCAGATTTCTTTTTCAGCCTGCTATCATTTGTATATTGGAGAGCTACTGATTTTTTTGAGTTCATTTTGTATCCATCACTTTGTTGACGGTGTTTATCAGCTGTAGGAGTTCTCTGGTAGAAATTTGGGATGTGTATACTATGTGTTCTGCGTATACTATGTATGATTTTTTTTCTGTTTTGTAAAAGGTTAAATACTAAATATTTGCAGCTTTGTGAGCTAAACGAAAACGAGGACATTACTCTGGTACTTACGCAGGACAAAAAAGATTTTAAAGAATTTTTATCTTTTAAAAAGGCTCAGGAGATAATTCAGCAGCTAAAAGCATGTGCTGCTCAGTCATGACAATCAGAATTCCATCCCAACACCCGTGGTGTTGGTCAATGCCTGTAACTGGAGCTCCAAAGCGTCTGATACTTTCTCCTGGTGTTGGTGACACCCAAACACATGTGTACAAATGCTCACATGCAGATGTATGTATATAAATCTCTAAAATTAAGGTAAAAATGAACATTTTTAACACATTTAAAACAGAATTTGAGAGTGACTGAAGTTGGGTCAACTTGGACTTGTGTTCCTTATCATCAAAACTAATTCAAAATATTAATCTAGAATGAGATTTTACTTATTTCTGAATTTTTTCCTCCCCACAAATACATAAAATTCTACCAAGCATGTCTGCTTCAAGCATGATTTTACTTATGCATATTAATCATTTTTTAAAGTCATGTATGAGATCCCATTAATCTTTCTTTGGTTACTTTTATTTTTAAGCATGACATCTCATTTTATATCATTTTACAACAGACTAAGAAGTAGCTCTTTAATGGTTAAGTGCTCAGCCGTACACAGGACCTGTAGATCACTTCCAAATCTCAGTGAATATCACAGAAAAGGAGGTGGGAAGAATGTAAGCTGGAAAATAGGGCAAAGGGCTGTGAAATACTCTATCTTTTGGACAAGACACAGCCATTCCGATCATGACCTTACAGCAGCTATCAAGAGCCTTTCATATCCTTTCATTTTTAGCTGTGTGTGTGTGCTCATGCGTGTGTATGTGTGTGTGTGTGTGTGTGTGTG
>BDUI01003133.1:0-15748 GCA_002335545.1 Apodemus speciosus | reverse complement strand
AAAAAAAAACCTTTAGCTATTAAAAAAAAAAAAAACCAGACAAAACATACAAACAAAACTTTTTCTATATAAGCAAATTAATTTTATTTCTTTTCCACAGTCCAGGTCAAGGTAGGTAAGCGAGGCCAACAAAATCAGTTTTATTGTTTTTCTTTTTGTTGTTGTTGTTGTTGTTGTTTGATTGATAATGCTATCAACAAATAATTTTCTTAGCAATATGTAAACATAGAAATTTAAAAGGAAATATCCTGAGTGTTCAAAACTTGAAAAACAGTTTTTTATTTAATAAACTTTTATTAAAGTGTTTCATATACTAACCTTAATTTTATAGTACTYAAAACAGTTTCAACTTTTTCACTTTTCTGAATTAAGAACTCTTCGTTTTTCAAAGTACATGATTTTCCTTCAGAGTGAGGAGAGAGATGTTAGTACAGCATTTAAGAGTTACATCGATGAAAGCTCAGTGATAAGTGCAATAGTCACACACACACACATGCTCACACACACAATGCACACACACACATGCGCACACGCACACATACACGCATGCACGGGCACACAGAAAGCCAGAGCCATAATCTAAATAACCGGATGAAGTTTTACATAATTTACTTGATAATAAGGTATGACCTAATTTTTAGCCAAGTTTTTTTATTCAGTAAGTTATATTTTCTTTGAAATCAATTCTTTGACATGCTAAAACGGCTATTTTGTAATACATGGTTTCCGTATTCCACATTAAAAAGAGTCTATYGTATTGAATTACTGTATTGTATTGCCAAAACATAACCTTTTGTATATTTTCGGTCTGCTCAAAATCTATATTAAGGCACTTCTTRCAAAAGAATTAATACATATAAGTCAGTGTGAAGGTTTAATTTGCTTTTAAGTAACTTTGTTTTAGGATTATGGTCACATGTTGTAATTCTTTTCATTTGTTTGTGTTTTCTTGTGTTGTTCCATTTCTAGATTACTTCCTCCACAGTTTCCTCAGGAAAAACCAGTGATTAGTGTTTATCCACCAATAAGACATCACTTAATGGATAGTCAAGGATTATATGTTACCTCTCCATTAGTAAGCAATGTACGTATGTGCTATAGTTTATTTCAGAGTAATGTAATACGTTTATTATATTTTTATTATTCTTGAAATCTGGAATGTACAGACATTTTCATCTTAAAATTAGTAATTTTAAATTTCCGTGGAGAATACTGTTTACTTAAGACTATGGCTTGAAGTTTTTTGATACACTGTGTTTGATTAATGTGACAAAGTAAAACTTAATATATCCTGAGTATTTACCTTTGAACAATAAAATTATTGTGAAGTGTGAGAATATTTTAGCCCCATGATTGATTGAATAGACCCTCAGCCTGATCTTTATAGTACCGATTCTGTCAGAAAGTGTTGTAAGTCATGTTGACACACTGCCCTTGTTTTCCTGTCTATTCTTCCTTTATTTTATGTGTGTGAGTATTGTGCCTCACACGTATGTGCACCACATGCATGCAGGGCCACAGAAGCCAGCGGTCACGTAGAACTGCACGTGCAGACCTGAGTTGACAGGAAGGTGTGAGGAACTGAACCTGGGCCTCTGCACAAACATGACATGCTCTTATGACTGAGCCATCATGTCAGCCCCCTTTTCTATTTATTCTTGCCTGCAAACATTGGTTAAGATTTAGAATGACATTTAGTCACATGAAATTGTGTTGCTGCTTTTTGAGAGGGTTTCTATCATGTATTACTGTTATTTTCAGTTTACAATGCACTCAGATCTTGGAAAAATTATTCAAAGTCTTTTGGATGAGTTCTGGAAGAATCCTCCAGTTTTAGCTCCTACTTCAACAACATTTCCATAGTAAGTATACGAATAGTATGTAATCTTAGCACATATTTTCATTTATCACCATTGAAAAATAGTTTAAAGAAATTAAAGTGATGTTTAGA
Organism: Apodemus speciosus; assembly: GCA_002335545.1. Taxonomy (NCBI): domain Eukaryota; kingdom Metazoa; phylum Chordata; class Mammalia; order Rodentia; family Muridae; genus Apodemus; species Apodemus speciosus. Next base: position 13,797 of record BDUI01003133.1, on the reverse strand, counting down.
TGAGATCTCACCTTCATGCCCATAAGGCCACAATTCGGCTCTGTCATCTTTTTGTAGCTGTCCATCCACTCACCTTTGTGATGGTAGAAACATGGCTTTACTTGAGTTTCATAGTGCCTAGTACCTGTTGGTCTGTTACTATAATAGATGTGGATTTTAGCTGTTATAGAAATATTCCTCCTCCTCTTAGTGAGATGACATCTACATATGTCTCTTTGGTCTTTTTGTTACATGACGCGAGTGTTCAGCATTGCAGACCCAAGCATTCTGTTCACCCTTTTTTGTTGTGTCGGACCAGGTAGGTGATTGCTAGGTTCTGTGTTCAGTAGGTGGGTTGTTCAGCTGGCTTGCTGTTCTCTTCCCCCGACTCTTCCTCCTTAGGCACCCTGTCTCACCCAATAACCCCCTTTATTGTTTTCCTCAGATTCTCCTTTGCCAGTGTGGCTTTAAGAAGTGTGAATGAGGTGAAAACTCACTGAACTCTCTTGGCTGGCAGTTTTTGTTAGCCAAATCCTAAGACCTTAGTGGAGGCTACCGGCTGTTGCCATTGAGTGGCCTGGGTTTCCTCACAGCATGACATGTGGAGAGAGGGCAGACCAGCCAGTAGAAGCCATGCTTCTTGTTTAGATGGAGCTGTGGGTGGGTGTTGCCATCATCATTCCTGCTGTGGACTAGAAAGGGGGAGATATAAAATCTGTCTCTCACTAGTCTGGAGGAATTGAAGAAAAGCCTGCGTTTATGGGACGTGTGCACTGGAAATATTGCAGTAGACTTTAAAAAACACAGTCTGCCACAGCTCTGGTCACGAGTTCATCTCTGTCCTAGATGCAAAACCATGTTCAGGCTTTCACAAGAGTTTTCCACAGGCCATGTATTATAGACGGAGGCTCATGCGTGGCTTTGACTTTGATTATCTAAAACATGCTTRGGAATAGCAGAGGTTCTTCGTTGTGTTCCTCAAGAACAGCTCTGAGACTGCAGAGTGGTGGATTAAAATGACAAGATTGCTGCCCCACACATAGCAACATACAATGGTAGACCAGGCCTGTGATACTCTCTGTAGGCTGCCCCACACGTAACGGGGAAATGCAGGAATTCCGAAATCCAGCTGGGCTCACTGCTTTGATGGAGCTATGGTTTTCTTTGTGGCAATGACCCTTCATGAAATGAAACTTGATTTGTTTCTATTTTGGACCATTGTTTCCATCAGATACACACTATGATTTAGTGGTTCAGCTCAAACATAGTCTTGCCTTGGATGTGTGAAGCCCTGATTCTGTTAGAAAGATGAAAAGAGGAAAGAGAAGTGGCACCAGATATATTTTCTTATTTATCAAAAATAAATAAAAGAAACTTTGTTAATCTTTAGTGTGTCTTAGTTAAGATTTCTATTGCTGCAATGAAAACACCTTGATCAAAAAGCAAGTTGAGGAGGAGAGGGTTTATTCATCTTACACTTCGAGATCATAGTCCATTATTGGAGAAAATCAGTGTTAGGGTCCAGCCTGGACACAGGAGCAGAGTTCCCATCTGAAAGCAGGGACGTCTGGAAGGCGCATAATACGCATTTACTCCAAAGCTGGTAGAAAAAAAGACATTCTATAATCATTACCAAATCAAATTCAAAAGAATAACCACATCTCACAAATTATTACAGCCCACAAAGAATTACAGTTGTTCCCAAAAGTTTCAAGCTTCTCCTACTCCCAGACCTGTGGCCAAAATAACAATAATTGCAAACTTACCATTATTTAAACTTTAACTTTTAACTCATTATACTTCAGCGCTCATAGCTCCGACGTCACTACTTGAATTTCCTGTGAAGCTCTAATGATAAATGACATGGGCAAAGCTGCCAGGCAGTGGCCAGAAAGAATCAAGTTAACCCTTAACTCAGCAGTTGTGCTAGCTTTTTGCCTCTGCACATCGCACACAATGACTCTCCTAAGTATTCAAGTCAAAACTAAGTGTTTTGACTTAGTTTTATTAGCATATAATTTTAKGCATTCTCTATTTGCTTATCTAGGAACCACTCTTAAATGTTGTACAAAACTTATTTCATAATTCAATAGTTTTTTTCCCCCTTTCTCGGGGTCCCAATGTTAGTTCTATTTCGTTTTCTAATAATTTCTTAAAAGTTTCTTTGCAAGTCAAACATTAATCTAGAACTGCTATTGTGCAGTTATTACATTGTTTCTAAGATCAGAACACACAGCATGCACCTGGGCCATTAGGACTGTGCTGTGCTGTGCCCCGTGCCTCAATTTTTAATTGTTTAAGAATTATTACATCAGGAAACATCTAGTTTCACAGAATTCATGAGGACAGAAGGAGAAAGAAATAGGAATGTCAGATATAATCTAATAATTATGCACACCAAGGCCAATTGAAAAGCAGTCACACACACAACACACACACACACACACACACACACACACACACACACACACACACTTATATTGATTACTGACCAGATATGAGGGAAGAAAACATACTTTTCTTTTTGATAGAGAAGTGGCAAAGCTTGAAAGGCATGTGGGATTCTTATAATTTAGAAAAGAAAGAAAGAAAAATAAAGAAAAGAAAGAGAAGGAAAGAAAGAAAGCTAGCTATGTGGGGTTAGAAATTGTGACAGGCATTTTATCTGGAAAGATAAACATGGAGACTTACACCTATTTACAATCCAGGCACAGAGACATACATCTGCAGCCCTAGTACTGAATGATGGTGAGAGATGGGAGACGAGGAGTCATGGAGCTCACTGGCCAGTCCAGCCAGCCAACTGATGAGCTCAAGGTTTAGTGAGAAACTCAGGATCAAAAATAAGATGAGATCTCCAATGAGGAAGACATCTGACATCAACCTCTGGCCCCCACATAGACATGCTCACGTGCCTGCATGTACACACACACACACACACACACACACACACACACACACTGTACTGGCTGATTTGTGTGACAACTTGACACAACTAGAATCATCAGAGAGGAAGGAACCTCAGTTGAGGAAATGCTGCCAAGAGATCCAGCTGTAAGGCATTTTCTCAATAAGTGATCAATGGAGCCGGTGGGGGTGGCAGCCATTGTGAGTGGTGCCATCCCTGGGCTGGTGGTCCTGGGTTCTTTAAGAAAGGCTGTCCATGGCCTCTGCATCAGCTCCTGCCTCCAGGTTCTAGCCCTGCTTGAGTTCCTGYCCTGACTTTCTGGGGAGAGCATACTATGACAGGGACTGCCTGCAGTAGGCCGGGATGGAGACATCTCAGAATGGCCCCTGGGACCCTGAGAAGCAGGAGATACATCCCTCCAGGGGACCTGCCATCTGAAATAAGGAACTGCCTGCAGTAGGCCAGGATGGAGACRTCTCAGTAACTGCTACAGCTCTTTATAAAGAACAGTTGTTTCCTAACCTTAGCCCTGGACAATGGCTGTATAAATTTCATTTGTGCGTGACTGCTTTTCAATTGGCCTTGGTGTGCATAATTATTAGATTATATCTGACATTCCTATTTCTTTCTCCTTCTGCCCTCACGAATTCTGTGAAACTAGATGTTTCCTGATGTAATGATTCTTAAACAATTAAAAATTGAGGCACGGGGCACAGCACAGCACAGTCCTAGTGGCCCAGGTGCATGCTGTGTGTTCTGATCTTAGAAACAATGTAATAATCTGTAGCAAGTGTAACTTTTGGGAGGCACCTAGAAATGGAATTCTTCCACCCTCTGAGAAGAAAATCTAAAGTATGAGAGAATTTTAGACAAGCAGGGGGTAAAAACTAGAGGTGCTTGTAAAAACCAGAGGTGCTTTCATGAAAGGCTTTTTAAAGATGATCATCCAAAAATAAGCTTCATAGTTTGGAAAGTCAACCAACAATGTTTCTTGCAATAATGTGGGTAAAGAAATTGCACCTAGTAAATTGGATGGTCTGTCTAGAGAGATGTCTCTACAGTGACTTTGTTGGCTTTACTACATTGGAACAGGAGAGAAAGAGCTGCCGAATATATCACAGACAAGACTTCCTGTGATTTAATATCCAGTCTCTGATTCTGCTTTCCCCAGACTTAAGAAGAGTAACGTTCAGACCCTTTCAGAGGTGCTAGCAATGTATCTTGTAGGACCCAGCAGAGCCTCATCAACTGTCCAGCAAGGACAGCGCCTTCTAGAGACCTTAAAGGTGTTGTCTCAGCAGCCTTGCTGGAAGCCCCACATTTACATCTCAGACCTTGGTTTGTTACTATTGTCTGAAAAGCAAAGCGGCTCTCAGGYCTTTACACATCTATAATAAGAAGCAGGTGGAGAAAACACAACAGCAACAACAGCAAAACCACTCACTGGCATAAATGGCCCTACTGTTTTTCCTGTGTGTGCTGGGAATTGATGTGTAGGTCTGTGTGTGTTGTGCCGGCTTTGCCACCGAGTTGTGGCCCTAACACACTCTCCCTTTGTCATGACATTCCTTGTAAGTGGGATACTGCATCTCTTAGAGCTACCTGGTGTTCTTATGTGCATTTTTATAGTCATTTTTTTCTAGAAAAAGTACTTTGACAAATACTGCAAAATTGTCCTCTCTCCTAGCTATACCCATCTTCACTCAAACACACCATGACCACTTATCCATGCCCTTTCCAGGAGGGGGTGTTGTCAGAAGAGATCTCTGCCCATTTTGTGGGCCTAAACAATTATTTATTTGTTATCTAACCATTTAATTGCACACTGATTTTCTGTTTTAAAGATACTTTATTTTATAGAAGTTATATACCATTGTGTCCTCTACTTGCTGTTATGTTTGTTGTTGGGAATTCTTTGTGTTGGAGAAATTATTCTATATGTGATAGGGCTCTCAGCTGGTGTTGCCCCTGTTTACGTTAGTTAGTAGTTTGCGGTGCTGGGGAAAGCTTTGGCTTGCTGGGAAATGCTCTACCATTCGATTTTTTTTCTGTTCCTGGAGGGCCTTTTGTTTTTTTGTTTTGTTTTTACTAGTGTAAAATTTATCATCTTTTTAATAACTTTTGAATTTGGAATTAAAATAGTCCCTTAATACCCTTTCCACTTTAAGGTTGAAATAGTCCAAAGATTTCTTTTAGTTCAAGAATTTAAAAACTGTAAGTCCTTGATCCTTTAGTTTTTATCCTATTATGCCTTTAAGCACTTGGATCTTACTTTTTATCAAACATTGCAATATTGTTTTTTTAACTACTGTTTTTCTACTTTAAATTTTAATAACTTGTTTCATATTTTACTTCAATTAATGTTCCTTGCTATTCACTAATACTATGCACGAAATTTTAAGTTATTGTTATATATAATTTATTTTGATGTGTGGAAGAGGCAATATCTCTTTAGTCTTTTCAGATTATTTTCTTTAGGTTCATGAGTATTTTTAATGTAAGCTTTTAGGAAATACTTCAAAATCCATAACGAATGTTTTCTTCCAAGAAAATTTCCAACTCAGGTTAATTTCTGTCATTAAATAAGATTATAGTAGTTCTATAAATTTTAGTTTTATATAATTTAGAATTTATACCAATATAAAGTGAAATATTTTAGTAGTTAGCATTATCTTAAATATACCCATAAGTCCATTTTCTTTATTGAGAGTCACTAATTGATCAAATTATTATTAACTCAAATGTATGTATTTGTGTGATTTTTTTTTTCAGTCTTCATTTAGGCCTGAAATACTCCTCATTCTTGTATAATTTGATTTCTTCTCAATGTTTCGTTTGTTTATTTTCTGAGACAAGGTCTCCCTATGCACCCTTGTCTGGCCTAGAACTAACTGTGCAGACAGGATGGCGTTGAGCTCATGGAAATGTGCTTGGTTCTGTCTAGTGCTGGGATTAAGGGTGCGGGCCATTGAAGCCAGCTTCTTCTCACTGTTAAGGGAGAAGAATGTTCATTTTAAACCATCCTGCTAAGATAAATATTGTCTGTTCTACTGTCTGACTGAATCCCAGGTAGATAATAATTTGCTATGTTTTCAAATACTCATTTGTGTTTATGTACAGATTTGTTTGCAGTGTTTTTAGCATTCTCATAGCTCATCCATATATTTGATTTTTCTTTTAAAATCTCWAGAAAAACAACCTCAACTTTAAGGTAGCTTTTGCCYAACATCAAAAGCTATTTAGCAACATCTACTTTAGTAAATTTTCTGGATTAAATCCTCTCCATAAAGAAACAGAACTAAGTGATGTCACTGGAATACTGACAACTCAATGCTGACTTCTGATAGACTTTACAGAGAGCAGTGGGATCGGATGCTTTCCAGAGCATTCCTCCTTTTCATAGACACCACACTTTTTCTGAGGTGCTTATAGTTTATGACTTTAATAATTTAGTTTAATTATAAAAATCACTTGCCAAAAGAAATGTCCATGTATGGAATTGTATGACCACTGTTATTCAGGACAATTTAGGGATGATTTGACTCCTAACACCTACCTAATGATCTTCTCTTTCTTTCTTCAGCCTGTATAGTAATCCAGGTGGGATGCCTCCTTACCCTTCTCAGGGGTTTCCATTTCTTCCTTCATATCCTCCACAAGAAGCTAACAGGAGYATCACATCTTTGTCTGTRGCTGACACTGTTTCTTCTTCAACCACAAGTTACACCGCAGCTAAGCCAGCGGCACCTTCWTTTGGCATCCTTTCAAGTCTGCCGYTACCTGTTCCCACAACAGAATCTTCAGCATCGGTTGGTACATCTACATCTGGAGTCTGTCTTTTGTACCTGCGAAATAGGKGTTGGGTCAGCCAGCCTTTATTATGTCCCATCTACTAAACTAGGCATAAAAGATTAAATCGTACTTGTCATCTCAGATAACAAACTCAAAAAGGTAACCAGTGAGTACTTGCATGTGTAGTTTCTAGAGATAGTCCAGAGTTGTGGGAGACAATTAAGGTCCCTGCCTCCAGAGACCAAAGTAGAATTAATGATCATTCCAGTTTTTACTTTATCCCCAGTGCTTCATACTGCACACTTAGCTGCTCAGTGGAAAATGATGCAGATAAATGAATGATAAACTTATGCTTGAGGCCAGATTTTTAAAGATGGTTATAAAATTTTGAGGATATCAAGAGGTTACATAAACTGATTAGAGGTTACAAAGTAATTGGAAANAACATCAAAAGCTATTTAGCAACATCTACTTTAGTAAATTTTCTGGATTAAATCCTCTCCATAAAGAAACAGAACTAAGTGATGTCACTGGAATACTGACAACTCAATGCTGACTTCTGATAGACTTTACAGAGAGCAGTGGGATCGGATGCTTTCCAGAGCATTCCTCCTTTTCATAGACACCACACTTTTTCTGAGGTGCTTATAGTTTATGACTTTAATAATTTAGTTTAATTATAAAAATCACTTGCCAAAAGAAATGTCCATGTATGGAATTGTATGACCACTGTTATTCAGGACAATTTAGGGATGATTTGACTCCTAACACCTACCTAATGATCTTCTCTTTCTTTCTTCAGCCTGTATAGTAATCCAGGTGGGATGCCTCCTTACCCTTCTCAGGGGTTTCCATTTCTTCCTTCATATCCTCCACAAGAAGCTAACAGGAGYATCACATCTTTGTCTGTRGCTGACACTGTTTCTTCTTCAACCACAAGTTACACCGCAGCTAAGCCAGCGGCACCTTCWTTTGGCATCCTTTCAAGTCTGCCGYTACCTGTTCCCACAACAGAATCTTCAGCATCGGTTGGTACATCTACATCTGGAGTCTGTCTTTTGTACCTGCGAAATAGGKGTTGGGTCAGCCAGCCTTTATTATGTCCCATCTACTAAACTAGGCATAAAAGATTAAATCGTACTTGTCATCTCAGATAACAAACTCAAAAAGGTAACCAGTGAGTACTTGCATGTRTAGTTTCTAGAGATAGTCCAGAGTTGTGGGAGACAATTAAGGTCCCTGCCTCCAGAGACCAAAGTAGAATTAATGATCATTCCAGTTTTTACTTTATCCCCAGTGCTTCATACTGCACACTTAGCTGCTCAGTGGAAAATGATGCAGATAAATGAATGATAAACTTATGCTTGAGGCCAGATTTTTAAAGATGGTTATAAAATTTTGAGGATATCAAGAGGTTACATAAACTGATTAGAGGTTACAAAGTAATTGGAAARCATTGACAGAGGCCTTGTATTATATGCTGAGCGACATGTTTGTAAAGTTGTCTGTTATGGATCTGTCTGGCTGTCAAGTAGGATTTACTAGACAAGGCACAAGRTTGCATTATACCAGAGAAGCAAGTATCAGATCAAAGAGGGCCTATTGCAGCATGCTCAAGGTTTCCAGCACTTTATTGGCTTAAAATATTTATATGCTTATAAGTAATGCTGGTAGCAGTTGCCATGTAACATATTATAGAATAAAAAACAATATTTTGTGTTTAACTCTATCTGTGGATTTGGAGGCTGGCATAATGACTCAGGTATTAAAGCATTTGTTGTGCAAGCACAGGGAGCTGAGTTCAGATTCTGACACCTCATGAAGTTCCCTGCATGGTAATCCATGCCGGTTACAAGGTGCCAGATATCCTGATGCATTTCCAGAACTGAGGAAGAAACATGGAGACTAAAGATGGTCTTGTCTGTTTCATATTCAGATTGAATAAAATGATTTAAAAGTTTTTCACTGTTCTTTTAGCATACATAGTAAGTGGTATAAATCAGCTTTAGTCTGATAAATTGTTAGACTAGTGTATATTTAGGGATTACTCTAGATGTAATGATTACTAAGTTCTTGCTTGAGTGAGAAACCCTGTCGAAGAAGAAGAAAAAGAAACACCCAGTGTTGACATTTGGCCTTCACACATACCTGCTCCAATTCTCACATATGTACACACAGAAACACATACAAATATATATAAATATGTATATGCATGTACATTATGTTCACCATTTCCAATTTTATATTTTATAATCATTAAAAATAGAAACCTGACTGAATTTTGTTTTTTCCAAAGTCTTTCGTCATTATGTTAAAAAAGATTATAAGCAAACTATTATTTATTTGATTTTTTGAGACAGGGTCTCAGTGAGTAACTCTGTCCTGGAACTCACTCTGTAGACCAGGCTGGCCTTGAAGTCATAGAGATAGATCTGCTGCCTCTGCCTCCTGAGTGCTGGGATTAAATGCCTGTGCCATTTTGCCCAGCAACAAACTATTAATTTTTTTTTAATTTATGGGAAAAATTGGAGTGTTCTAATAAAAAGTCATAAATACTCAGATTGGTACCATGTTCTTCATCTATTCTATTTTATTTAACTTAAATATGTAACTGCTCAGTGCTGGTAGTTTATTAATGTATGCTTAATGTCTTTATTTGAATGAAGTATATTCATTTACATCTATGAAATCCACAGATAATTCTCACTACCTGTTAGAATTGCTCATAAGAGATTTATTTTATAATCATATACTTCAACACAAGCTAATAATACAGGTTCTTCTAAGACCCATCCTCTCCACCTCCCCCCTGTAAAGTGTAAACTCTGTATAGAAATCCAGAGAAATCTGGTGGGGAAGAGACGTGTCGATGTGGTGTGCGGAGATGGAGGTGTGGTAGACGGGTGGTGAGAGCACTGCTAGGTGCAGTTATTTCTGGATRGTGAATGCGATCAGTCGCAGGTATAGCTGAGATCTAATACTTTTTAAAACTCTTCTTTAGATTAACCAAAATGGTTTTGGTTATAAGATGCCGGATATTCCTGATGCATTTCCAGAACTTTCAGAACTAAGGTAAAAAAAAAAAAAAAAAAAAAACCCTTGAAGAATAAAGATGGTCTTGTCTATTTTATTTATAGTTTCATATTTAAATTAAGTAAAATGATTAGAACATTCTTGACTGCTCCTTTTCTGTGGTTGTCTTAGTGGGTCAGTGGTATAAATCAGTGTTAGTCTGATGAATCGTTACATGACTGGTCTGACCTAGGGATTGCTCTAGATGTCATGACTACCAAGGTAGCAAAAGTCTTTTCTCTTAAGTGACTTGCAGTCTTTGAGCATTTTTTGGTGAATATATTAGATTCTGATAAATTCAAAATAGATCTTTCATTGTTTCTTTAGTAGATTAATGTATATAGATGAGTAAACAAAAGTTATAATATATTCAAAAATAATTTTATTAGAAGTCAAAGTTTAATTCATATTTATAGCTGATACAGTGGCAGGATTAAACTTTAAGGTACTGTTTTTCATAGAATATAAGATGTACCATGAATAAAATATTTTATGGTGATTCCATTTAGTGGGGTACCCCATATACTAAGGATTTATACTATCTATGAGGCTACTAGTATTAAGACTATTGAATACAGTTAACAGTAATTTGGAATTTCATGTCTTTAGAATATATTCTACCAGCACTACACAGCTTAAAGCCTTATGAACAATCTTGTAATTTAAAATATAAAGTTGGACTTTCTTTGTATTTTGGTTCATGTGTAAACATAAAAAATAACATGTAAAGAATGCAAGTTCCACAACAGAAAAGATGTGTTACCTATATCTTAAGGATTCGTGTATATCATAGTGCTCAAGTTCCAAAGATAAGGCTGTTTTATAAAGTATTAGTTTTCTTTTCTCCTTTKTAAAAGTTTGCCTACTATAAAAACTTAGGAAASCATCAGAAGCACAGGAGGAATAAGCAGTGTGAGCAGTCTCTACTGCTAACCCTCCATATGTGCCCTCCTGTCCTCCCTGTCTGCCACCTCTGCTGGGTGACTGCCTGTGACGGCTTGCTCCCTACAGCTTGCTTGCTGAGTTTTCCTTTCTTTTTTCTTTTCTTTTTTCAGTACCTACTGTGTGCTTAGCCCTCCCACTCACTGCCYTACAGACTTACCTGCGGCCTACTCTACAAAGGCATTTTCTCCATTGAGGGTCCCCCTCTCGGATGGCTCCAGCCTGTCACATAAGACTGCCCATCACACAAGTCAGGCTGGGAAATTGTGAACATTCYTCATCATGAAGAAAAACCAGATGGCTGATATTTATTAACAATTTGCTTTTTCTTTTGTGTCTWTAGTGTGTCACAGCTCACAGACATGAATGAACAGGAGGAGGTGTTATTAGAACAGTTTCTGATGTTGCCTCAACTAAAACAAATTATTACTGACAAGGAAGACCTAGTAAAAAATATCGAGGAATTAGCAAGTATGTCTCCCTTTGCTTTCATTCATAATTCCTGAGAAAAATGTGATCTGTGCCGGGAAATAAGCAGAGATTTGTCTTATAGGAAAAAATCTCCTATTGGAGCATAGCTTGGAAACCAAAAGGCAAACCGTTTTAGATAAGGTGAGTTACTGATTTTAGATAAGGTGATTTTCTGACATTTTTGTGCTTCAAAAATCAAAGTAAAGAGCAATTTTATGTTTTCTTTTAGTATGAATTACTTATACAAATGAAATCTACCTTTGAAAAGAAGATGCAAAGACAACATGAACTCAGCGAGGTACGACTGACTAGTTCTTTCTGTCCCTCGGGGAGCTGCTCAACTACAGGTCCTGGCCCTGCTCTGTTCTCACTTCATCTGACTGTAGAAAGCTGACACCTGTAGACAGAGTTCGTGTTTATCTGGTTCCAAGTCCCATAAGGAATGAAGACCCCCCCACACACACACCCAGGAAAGTAGGAGAGTAGTGTAACTGTTGTAATAAAACCTTGTAACAAAAAGATACTTTAAATTAAGTATAATTTAAAAGATTAGACTTCTACTTATGAAAAAAATCTTTAAAAATAAAATAGATGTAATCTTTATAGTTTATTGCAGCAAGAAACATTGTTGTTAATAATTTGTTTTCCTTAAAAGATACTTATATTCTCTAGTTAGAACAGCATAGAATATCAGTGGAATGAAAGAGTATTTAGATTTGATTCTTCAGCATATGACTTAAAAGTTTAATATTCCTAATTAATCTCCCAAATATATTTTTAAATTTCTAACAGATTTTTTTTTAAAAAATCTGAATTGATTAAAGTAGTCAGAAAGGAGTTGAACATAAAAATATCAAAATATTGTGTGAAATGTCATTTAAAATGATGCAGTCGATTTATAGGAAGATGGAAAATAGTTGTATGGAGCAGGCTGCAGTTGTAAAATAGATTCATGTATGTGACTGATAACTGGAAAAACTTCAGGATTCAACAAATTATATAACTGTTTATCAGTTTAGGATCCAATGAGAAATTACCTTGATCTTTTATATCAAGCCTCATAAAGGTCATATTACAGAATATAGAAAAATATAATACATAGAGTTTTAGAATAAAAATCAGTTAACTCCTAGGAATATTTTAAAAAGGTTTTTTATGTGAAAAAAATTAAAAGGCCGTGTTTTCTAATTGTAATAGAAGGCATAGAGGGAAATGTTCACATCTAAATATATAAATTTACAATTGATAAGTACTAAATATAAAAGTGAGTGCTGTGTTTAAGAACACGTGTGTAATACAGACAACACGAGTGCTGCTCGTGGGTTATACAGAGCAGACAGGRAGGTAGAAACTCACCTGAGGGAAAATGTCCCGCAAAGAACCCTGTCTGGGACAAGCAGTAGGACTTAACGCCGAGCGTCCTATGTAAGGCCTCAGCTGATCCCTGCCAGCACACAGCCCAGCTTTAACACTCRTTCTTGCCCCTGGACATTAATGGAAGAATTGCTTGAGGTGATCCTTGAAATACTTACAAATTGGCCTGAGGTGGTGGCACACATCTTTAATCCACAAACTTGGAAGGCAGAGGTAGGCTGATCTCTGTGAATTTGARACTAGCCTTGTCTACAGAGTGAGTTTCATGATGGCCAGAGCTACAGRGGGAAAACTGTCTCAAAACAAAAACAAAAAACAGAAAACCAATAGATATGTTTTCAATACTTTATGGATTAACTTCYGACRTTCCTCTTATAATCTTCCTAAGTTTCCTTGAGCCTTAGCTACAGGAGTTGTTATCTGTTTGGACTGGGTTCCCCAACTCTGAATTTGATTAGTTGTAGTTTTCTGGAATATTGCAAAGAGAAGTTTTTTTGATGAGGGCGGGGACTGCACTTATCTGCGGATTAAGGATTATGCTGGATTAGTAAGTGGTGGTCACTAGCCCTGGGATGTTGGCTAGGTTCTCAGTCGCAGGCACGAGTCCCCCTTTGTTGAGCCTTAGTCCTATGGAAGGCAGTGGTTACTGCCAAGGTGAGCATGCTGCTCCTGCACGCGCACTTTGGAGTTAGCGTGGGGGGCTTGTCATTATTGTGGTCCATAGCTAGGGAGAGCTGTTGATGGCTTCCCTCCTTCAGAAGTCCGCTGGTGCTTTCTCATACCATGGAAGCTAGTCTTCACAGTGGAGCACTCTGTCAGTTCCAGCTGAGAGACCTTGAGGCCTTGTGTCCGAAGTACTTGCTGTCTTCCACTTCTGAGTGACCCTCAGGCAAAAGCAATACCCTGTAGTGTTTGTGGTGTCTCTTGGACAACTCTGAGCAACAAATCAAAAGAGGATTTCTCAGACCTAGTTTTTTTGTTGTTGTTAGGTGATCTTTGGTTCTTGGAGAGAGCATTGTCAACCAGATGGGATGTCATTTGAATGCTAGGATACTCTTTTTTTTTTTTCAATGAAAGACTCTTTTTTTTCTTTTAAATTGAATTTATTCTTCATTTACGTGGTTACATTTACATTTCAAAGGTTATACCCCTTCCCAGTTTCCCCCCTCCCCGAAAACCCCCAACCCATCCTCCAAGGTGCCCCTCCACCCAACCCACTCCCACGACCCCTACTCTATTTCCCCACACTGGGGCCTCTA
>BDUI01003132.1:119322-132411 GCA_002335545.1 Apodemus speciosus | reverse complement strand
AGACTTCATGATTGGCCCTGTGATTTCTGAGTGGACTTTTAAACTCTTACAGTCTAAGATAAATAGAACCTTTCAAYCAGTGGCTTTGCATTTTCATGTTTATACAAAATATATTCTTAATTTTAAGGGAAGGCAAGGAAACTCGATGTTTTGCCTGCAGATTTAATGTTTTTTAGATGTTCTTTATTAATCAGACGTGAAACCTAAAGGTACAGAGCAAGATGCCGAGTAAAACAAACCTCAAATAAGATGAATAATATGTAGTTTCTGTTTGTTTGTTTTTCAAGACTTGGTTTCTCTGTGTAGTGTTGGCTATCCTATAGATCAGGCTGCCTTGAACTCAACAGAGATCTGCCTGACTAGGTTTTTAAAAACTTCATGGGCAGGAATCTTTATTATTGTGGGTACAACAAGAGTTGTCTCAAACAAATAGAAAGCTAGATAAAATGTAGGAAGCCATTGTTCTCAGACAGTGCACTGCCGCGGTTCCTGAAAAGCAATACTGACGGGTGAGGGAAGTCAGCTGCGGCTCTCTGCTCTGGGAGGCAGTTTCTAGGTGGTGGTTTAAGGAGGACAACTTGGAACAGTAGAGAACAAACCAGTTAGATCTGAGGATACAAACCAACATTCATGGAAAATGAAGTCACTAGAATCTTCAGGACAGACCCCCTGGCAAGAGGAAGCTACAGAGAGGGTCCAGATGTTTCCATAGGAATCCTTTTGAATCTGCTGTGAAAATCTGAGGCTGGCTGCCTTTCTTCCCTATAAGGCCTGCAGGAAGACTTTTCAGACAGATGCTTTCCATAGGTTATATAGGACAGGGAATCCTGTGAGTTCTTATCAGCCACTATGAAGAACCTCCTTGAACAGATAAGGGAATAAAGTACATCTAGCTAGCTCTCGAGTGCTTATAGTTAGGTCTGCCCAAAAGACTGTATAAGAAACTTCCAAAGGGATTAGGAGAGCCGTAAGTAACTGTCTGTAAAGTCCCAGCCAGCCAGGTGCCGGTAGGCATCGTTTGTGTGCTCTGAGTGTTAGCCGACTTACTCCATGATTTGTTTCTAATGAAGAGTATAGCAGCAGTAATAGAATGGCACTTTCTTCTGTCGTGAGTGCTCTCAAGTTCACTCTTCTTGCTACTTAGGTTCACCCACTCTGAGGGAACCCTCTGTAGTTGCCATGTTGTTAGCTTTTTCTTGCAAGGCACCATTGAGTAAGCTTAGAAGTGGCTGAGTCTCATCGACAACCACTGCTGACAAAATTTGGAGCTTGAAATTTGGAGCTCTCCCTGTACCTTACCTCCAGTTTTCTTTGTGATAACTGAGCGAGATTTGCCTGCTCACTGAAGACCTGGAGCTAGAGTTATCTAGCTAAGCTTTTGACCCATAGAAATCATGAGATCATGAATGTTTATTACTTAAAGTCACTGTAAAATATTGGGGTATTTTTCATATAGTGTACATAAGTAATATAGTAGGTTCTTTCTGCTAGTTAAGACTGCCAGAACAGTCTTAGAATTCTTTAATAGAATCCAACARAATAAAATGTAGTTTTGTATTTATATAGAAATGCAAAGGGATTTGAGTATGTGAAAACATTTGGAGGAGTTGGAGTACTTGATTTCAACATTTCCAGCATGACACTTAACAGTATGTTTCATTGAAGAGAGATCAGAGAGTAGATAGAGGACTGGAGTAGATGAGCTGACTCCAGTACAGCTGTCAGGGTTATTTAGTTTGAGGGTAGATGAAATAGACGACATACTGAGGTTGACCAGTAGACTCAAATGAYAGCACTGTACATAAAGCTTGTACTCTTTGAGCATGCAAAGGCTTCTTATTTAGGTCATAAAAGCAACTGATATTTGGGCATCAGGATTTTAAAAATTTGTCCTAAATATGTGCCAGTAAGCAAAGTCATACCATGCATAAGAGCATATATTTACAAAATTTACAATATGTACATGCAACAACTTGAAGACAACATGTACTAAAGGGCAAGTGATTTATGTGTAAGCATATGTGAGGGTGGTCAGCGCCAGTGGTCATCAAGGACATGGAAGTGAAGCTCACAGTAAGATACCAGTCCACACCATGGGCAGAAGGAACGGTTAGCAGTGCTGGAGGTGGAGAAGCTGGGCCGTTTGCACAGCTCTTACAGGAAAGCGAAACACATAGCTGGAGGTTAGTTTGATTTTAGAGAGATAGGGCTGAGGGCTGGGGTGTGGAGGCAGAGGTTGAGGCCGGCCTGGTCTATACCTAGCAAGGTCCAGGACAACCAGGGTTGCCTAATGAGATTTTTGTCTGTAGGGTGCCTTGGGGGCCGGAGAAAAGCCAAGCAAGCAGAAGTACAGAAAGAATCGTGGACAGCCTGTTGTAGGTTGGAGCAGTAGTGGGGGAAGGGGTTTTAAGGCTGCTGTATATGCCTCCATCAGGGGATAAGGGAACACCTAATAGTGCTTTTGGCAGGGTGCTGAGTTAAAGGCCACAGCCTAATCCAGGGAAGTTGTCAAATTATCTAGTGGGAGGCATAGTTGAGGTCTGTTTGGAATGGGGACAAGAAAAACCAATAAAACCACATAGATACACATTCATATTTTGGTTTGGAACTTAATTTTGTGTTTAGCTAATTGGTATATGRTTGTTTAAGTTCTTTAAATAGAAGAATTAAATTGTATTCAGAGTGCCAGAGGCTGTTAGTGTCAGTGGTATATGTTAGTATGACAGGGTCTGGAGGAAGTGTCTTTGTGTAGAGGAAGTGTCCTTGTTTTGACTGTGCCAGTATTATAGTTGTGATGTTTTAATAATAGAATCATAAGATGCTACCATTAAAGGAAACTGAATGAAGAGGAGGCTGGCGATATTAATTCTTAAAACCGCATAGGAATAGATATTTTTCTTATAATAAATTTATCTTAAGTGATTTAATTTTTATTTTATATGCATTGGTGTTTTGCATGCACATTTATCTATATGAGGGTGTCATATCCCCTAGACTAGAGTTAACAGACAGTTGTGAGCTGCTGTGTGAGTGCTGGGAACCCAGGTCCTCTGGAGAGCACCTAATGGGTGCTCTGAACCACTGAGCCATCTCTTCAGCCCCCAAGGATTTTTTTTTTAAGTCTACAGGTCATACATTGTATGTATCTATTGTGTGTGTATACCTTACCATAGCAGAACAAAAGAATTATTCATTGTTTATAATTATGTCTTTACTCTTGCAAGTCTTTGTTTTTTCTCTGAGTCTCAGGACTAGATTTGATATACCTTTGCTTTCATTTCAGAGACATTCCATAAGTGGGCCAATCTCAACCTCCAAGCCTCTGACAGCCTTGTCAGATAAGAGATCAAACTATGGTGAAATTCCTGTACAAGGTACAGCTAACATGTTCATATCATTTTGCTTTTTAGTTAATTTTTACATTCTTTGGCTAATTAACTGATTTTCTTCGTGCTGACATTATGCTAGCTGATCTGGTCTATCCAAGGTTTTGATTAGCATCTCCTAACTACACGTAGGGAAATGAGTTAGTAGTTTATGATGCTTTCATGACATATATATATATATNAATAAAATGTAGTTTTGTATTTATATAGAAATGCAAAGGGATTTGAGTATGTGAAAACATTTGGAGGAGTTGGAGTACTTGATTTCAACATTTCCAGCATGACACTTAACAGTATGTTTCATTGAAGAGAGATCAGAGAGTAGATAGAGGACTGGAGTAGATGAGCTGACTCCAGTACAGCTGTCAGGGTTATTTAGTTTGAGGGTAGATGAAATAGACGACATACTGAGGTTGACCAGTAGACTCAAATGATAGCACTGTACATAAAGCTTGTACTCTTTGAGCATGCAAAGGCTTCTTATTTAGGTCATAAAAGCAACTGATATTTGGGCATCAGGATTTTAAAAATTTGTCCTAAATATGTGCCAGTAAGCAAAGTCATACCATGCATAAGAGCATATATTTACAAAATTTACAATATGTACATGCAACAACTTGAAGACAACATGTACTAAAGGGCAAGTGATTTATGTGTAAGCATATGTGAGGGTGGTCAGCGCCAGTGGTCATCAAGGACATGGAAGTGAAGCTCACAGTAAGATACCAGTCCACACCATGGGCAGAAGGAACGGTTAGCAGTGCTGGAGGTGGAGAAGCTGGGCCGTTTGCACAGCTCTTACAGGAAAGCGAAACACATAGCTGGAGGTTAGTTTGATTTTAGAGAGATAGGGCTGAGGGCTGGGGTGTGGAGGCAGAGGTTGAGGCCGGCCTGGTCTATACCTAGCAAGGTCCAGGACAACCAGGGTTGCCTAATGAGATTTTTGTCTGTAGGGTGCCTTGGGGGCCGGAGAAAAGCCAAGCAAGCAGAAGTACAGAAAGAATCGTGGACAGCCTGTTGTAGGTTGGAGCAGTAGTGGGGGAAGGGGTTTTAAGGCTGCTGTATATGCCTCCATCAGGGGATAAGGGAACACCTAATAGTGCTTTTGGCAGGGTGCTGAGTTAAAGGCCACAGCCTAATCCAGGGAAGTTGTCAAATTATCTAGTGGGAGGCATAGTTGAGGTCTGTTTGGAATGGGGACAAGAAAAACCAATAAAACCACATAGATACACATTCATATTTTGGTTTGGAACTTAATTTTGTGTTTAGCTAATTGGTATATGRTTGTTTAAGTTCTTTAAATAGAAGAATTAAATTGTATTCAGAGTGCCAGAGGCTGTTAGTGTCAGTGGTATATGTTAGTATGACAGGGTCTGGAGGAAGTGTCTTTGTGTAGAGGAAGTGTCCTTGTTTTGACTGTGCCAGTATTATAGTTGTGATGTTTTAATAATAGAATCATAAGATGCTACCATTAAAGGAAACTGAATGAAGAGGAGGCTGGCGATATTAATTCTTAAAACCGCATAGGAATAGATATTTTTCTTATAATAAATTTATCTTAAGTGATTTAATTTTTATTTTATATGCATTGGTGTTTTGCATGCACATTTATCTATATGAGGGTGTCATATCCCCTAGACTAGAGTTAACAGACAGTTGTGAGCTGCTGTGTGAGTGCTGGGAACCCAGGTCCTCTGGAGAGCACCTAATGGGTGCTCTGAACCACTGAGCCATCTCTTCAGCCCCCAAGGATTTTTTTTTTAAGTCTACAGGTCATACATTGTATGTATCTATTGTGTGTGTATACCTTACCATAGCAGAACAAAAGAATTATTCATTGTTTATAATTATGTCTTTACTCTTGCAAGTCTTTGTTTTTTCTCTGAGTCTCAGGACTAGATTTGATATACCTTTGCTTTCATTTCAGAGACATTCCATAAGTGGGCCAATCTCAACCTCCAAGCCTCTGACAGCCTTGTCAGATAAGAGATCAAACTATGGTGAAATTCCTGTACAAGGTACAGCTAACATGTTCATATCATTTTGCTTTTTAGTTAATTTTTACATTCTTTGGCTAATTAACTGATTTTCTTCGTGCTGACATTATGCTAGCTGATCTGGTCTATCCAAGGTTTTGATTAGCATCTCCTAACTACACGTAGGGAAATGAGTTAGTAGTTTATGATGCTTTCATGACATATATATATATTCTTTTCTTGTGTTTTGAGACAAAGTCTTGCTGTGTAGTCAGACTGGCCTTGAACTGACTTGAGGGTTTTCCTACCTAATGCTTTACCTAATGTTACCTGTGCCCCCTTCCAGACTGATGCCTTTTAAGTTATAGTAAGTAATACAGAGTGCGTGTCACTGCAAGATACTATTTCGCAGTTCTCATGGAAAGTGTATTATTGTCCTTCCCATTTTTACAGACATTGTCAGAACACATCAAAAATTTAAGATCCAACAACATGCTTTTAAAGACTCACACTTTAATATATAGGCACAGATAAAGTAAAACAAAGGAAAAGATTGATGATGCAAAGCCAAGTATAGTAGTGTACGTCTGTGACGGCACGGCAGAAAGACTGAGTTCGAGGCAAGCCTGGTCTATACAGTATAGCTATAAATACAGACCTTTGGTGTTACCATGCTTATTCATAAGTTTGAACTAAAGTCTGCCATCTTGATAAATATTTTCTACTTGCCTCATCCTGTTCTTTTTCCCCCTCTATTAATATTAATATACTCTCTTGTTTTGTTTGTTTTTGTGAGACAGGGTTTCTCTGTAACAGTCCTGGCTGTCTTAGAACTCTTTCTCTGTAGATCAGGCTGGCCTTGAACTCACAGAGAGCCTGCTTCTGCCTCTTGGGTGCTGGAACTAAAGGCATTTACCACCACTGCCTGGAAACATCCTATTTTTAACTTTAAAGTTTTTATTGAGAGGCTGGAGAGATGGCTCAGTGGTTAAGAGCACTGACTGCTCTTTCAGAGGTCCTGAGTTCAATTCCCAACAACCACAAGGTGGCACACAATCATTTATAATGGGATCCGATGCCCTCTTCTGGTGTGTCTGAAGGCAGCAACAGTGTATTCACATACTTAAAATAAGTCTCTTAAGACAAATTTTTTATTGGAAGTGGAAAAATGGCTCAGCAGTGAGGAGCACTTGCTRTTCTTGTAGAGGACCTGGGGTCAGTTCCTGGCACCCACGTGGGAATGGTAGAAACGTCTGCACAGTCGGCTAGGCTCTCCTCGGTTGTTTCCTTGGACTTCCCACCTGTCCACAGAAATTAGAAAAATAAGACAAACGGTGAGAGCCATTCTCTAGATTCCTTCAACTGAAAACATCTTGCCCCCCAGAGGGACCATGTGGGTACGCACTGCCCACAAGCTGCCACCCGGAGGGACCATGTGGGTACGCACTGCCCACAAGCTGCCACCCGTGTGTGCTTCCCTTTCCTTGTGCGGCGCCCACGGCTCCTGCTCAGCTCCTTCCCTCACAGACAGTCCCCCGCAGCCAAGGTCTGTACAGCCACTAGAGCCAAGATGGTCAAACCTTACAGCAACTAACGATTGTCTTTACAGATTTGTTTATGAGTATGTAGTGATTGCCTGCGTGCGTGTGTGTGCGCGTGCGCGTGCGTGTGTGCGCGTGCGTGTGCGCGCGCGCGCGTGTGTGTGTGTGTGTGTGTGTGTGTGTGTGTGTGTGTGTGTGTGTGTGCGCGCCAGGTGCCTGCAGAGGCCAGAAGAGGGGTCTGGGTTCCCTGGAACTGGTTAGGGGCAGTTATAAGCCACTCTCTACCCTCTTCAATATTGTTTTCTCCTTTGTTTTAAAATTAGTAACTATCACCTCAAGTGTGTCTATCCATATACTTCTGGGTCTGTGGCCATCTCCTGGAGCGTGCTCAGTGTACTAGGGAGGAGCTATATCCTTAACAAACTTGGCTCCCCCTTTATACTCATCCCTTCTCTGGTTTTGTTTTTAAATTCTTTTTTGAGACATGGCCTCATCATAGCCTAGGGTGGCCTCAAGGTTGCTATGGAGCTGAGGACAACCTTCAATTCTCCATCATGTAGCCTCTGCTTCCTAGGTGCTAGGACTGTGCCAGCATGCCACACTTCTTGTTTATTTATTTGAGATGGGTCTCACTCAGTAGCCCAGGCTGGCCTCAAAGTGTGGCAGTCTGCTGTCTGAGTCTCCTACCTACCACCAAACCACCAGCTCTGTCTCTGTCTGAGCATGGGCCTTTCTGCTGGGTCTTCCTCGGATGCTGTTGCCTCATGTCATTATTCAGTTATTTCCTTATCCTGTATCCTCAACCCTTGGGACTCCCATCTAAGTACACAGCCGTCTTTCTTGTSTTAAGAAAAACTGCACATGGTCGCACATTCCTGTAATCCCAGAACTCTGGATGTTGAAGCAGGAAGCTAGAGAGTAAGAAGTCATGACTCTGTCTCTCTCTATTTGTCTCCCACATAAAGACAAAACAAGTCCCATCTTTCTTCACCAGCAGTTACATCTTCTCCCCATGTACAGTTTATCCCTACTTGTCTTAACCTTTTATGCCCAAGAGATTCTAATCCTGTTTCCATCTGTATCTATTGAATTGCTCTGACCAAGGATGCCTGTGACTTGTGTGGTTAATTACACTACCTCTGCCACCTCGTGTTGGTGATTTCCAAAATTACACATTTACTTTGGTTCTCCTTCCAAACCCATTCTGGTCACCTTTCCTTATCTTCCCTTGATTATCTCAGACGGTTTGAATTCAGTGTGTTCACCTCTCTTCCTTTCTAAGACCCCACCATTCTTATCTCTGAGCTTGTTGTGTCTGTCCTCCTCTCTGCATCCCGTCCGTCATCGGTTGTTCTGACCCTGCCTTGCTGAGGAGCGCTTGAGCAGCCTCGCCTCACATTTTCACTGTGCACACCCATAAAAGTGTCATCTTTTATCTCCACTGTCTCGCTCATTATCCTGCACAAACCTATCCAGTTCTGCAGCCCGCTAACCCGATACAACCTGCATGCCCCCAAGCCCCACAGGAGAAAGTCCAAACTCCNTTAAGAAAAACTGCACATGGTCGCACATTCCTGTAATCCCAGAACTCTGGATGTTGAAGCAGGAAGCTAGAGAGTAAGAAGTCATGACTCTGTCTCTCTCTATTTGTCTCCCACATAAAGACAAAACAAGTCCCATCTTTCTTCACCAGCAGTTACATCTTCTCCCCATGTACAGTTTATCCCTACTTGTCTTAACCTTTTATGCCCAAGAGATTCTAATCCTGTTTCCATCTGTATCTATTGAATTGCTCTGACCAAGGATGCCTGTGACTTGTGTGGTTAATTACACTACCTCTGCCACCTCGTGTTGGTGATTTCCAAAATTACACATTTACTTTGGTTCTCCTTCCAAACCCATTCTGGTCACCTTTCCTTATCTTCCCTTGATTATCTCAGACGGTTTGAATTCAGTGTGTTCACCTCTCTTCCTTTCTAAKACCCCACCATTCTTATCTCTGAGCTTGTTGTGTCTGTCCTCCTCTCTGCATCCCGTCCGTCATCGGTTGTTCTGACCCTGCCTTGCTGAGGAGCGCTTGAGCAGCCTCGCCTCACATTTTCACTGTGCACACCCATAAAAGTGTCATCTTTTATCTCCACTGTCTCGCTCATTATCCTGCACAAACCTATCCAGTTCTGCAGCCCGCTAACCCGATACAACCTGCATGCCCCCAAGCCCCACAGGAGAAAGTCCAAACTCCGTAAACAGTCTGGCTGCCCGCCTTTCTCCTGTCTGCAGCCTCACTTGCCCYGCTTTCCCCRCGCGCTTTCAGCACTGCTGTTCTGCTGGGCCTTGAGCCAGGACCTCTTCCTTCTGAGTGTGTTTTCCTGTGTAAAGACTATGGTCTTCCCAATTTCAATCTCACTGTTACTGGAAGTGAATAATCTCAGGGTTTTACAGAGGAGCATGTGAACAGCATGGTAGTARTTTGGTAATTTCTCTTTTTGYAAAAGGGTCAGTGAGAACTTCCGTAAGTCTAGTGAATACTTCACCAAAATGGGTTGTTTACCTGTGCCGTRGGCGGTGACTGTATCTCATCCCATTGGTGGGAGTTCAGYTTCACAATCTGTGCAAAGGAGGGGAGGACTTGTGGACTGACTTTGATAGAAAGCTTTCTCAAAATTCTCCCTCCTTTCTTACACTTTCTTTTTATTTTCTGCCTCCCTTTAACTGCTGTTACTGGAGTTGGGGCTATGACTAATCTGCTTCTTTCAACTGGGTGGGGTCATTGGGCATAGCAGTCAGGGTACCCTTCCAGTGGAGCTATTGAAAAGACCCTAAAATGTCCTTAGTACTTTTATTTYTTTAACTGCCAGAYATAGGGAGAAATGAAGAACTTGTATGGTCCTGGAAGATATATTTGGAGAAGTAACCTCAGAGTTATTGGCATCACAAKTTGTAAGTTCTGGTAGTTAGGAGCTACCAGAGCAGAGCRGAGGTTTAAGTGTTCAAGTCCATTAAAATCTTTAGGTGAGCTCACAGGGACATCTGTCATTGGGCTTCTCCTCATTCTCCTTTGGCTTCTAGGGCTGCTCTGCAGAGCACTGAAGCCAGGGTTTGTTTTCAGGTACTTGAACAGCTGTTGGATAGCTATGGTCCCTCTATGATGACTTCAGGGGGTGTGGAATTTAATCACGATTTAATTTTTAAGTCAAAACTGTCTCTTATAGGTAGGCAGGTGCTATAGTGTTCAGTTGAGCCAAGATCTGAAATCTTGTATCTGAACAGCAATTTTCTTATTAAGAAAATCCTGGTGAAATACAGTTGTCTAAATAACAGTATATATGGATTTAGGTTTAATGTCTTATATGTGAAATACTAGGACTGTTAAGGAAACATGGTAATCATTTTAGTTCTTGATTATACATTCCTATTGTATATTTAACATACTGTGTGTGTGTGTGTGTGTGTGTGTGTCTCTGTGTGCTGTGTGCAGAGCAGTTGAATATGGGTTTTGGAGATACTCCTTTTTCATCTTCAGAGGCCTTCCTCGACTGTGACTTCACTTGGAATTGCAGTGGAAAATGTTTCTCTATGTTGACCCTCCTTTTTGTAGACTATTGACTCGTTAGAGCCTATCATGTGCAGTCTCTGAGGCTTCCCTGAACAAGAAAAATGCCCACAGATACAGGGCAYTCTGTGATGTTCCACGGTCCTCTGGGACCTAGTTAACATTTGAGGGCAAGAAGAAAAATATTCTCCCTTTTAATCCCTCTGAGTTCCAAGTATGGTTACAAACACCTAGAATGTCAGTTATACCAGTCTGCTACTTTTAACTGCTCTGCAATATTTAGATAAAACTTGGACAAAAACCAAACCTTTTTAAGTTCCATTGATTTAAGCAGAGGTTTGGCATCAATGTATTGGACTTTGACTTTAGAAAATTTAATATCAATAGTCTCTAAGTGTCATCTTTTACACACCTTAAATAACCCGCTCAGTAAAACTTACATATGCTTACAGGAAACTGGAGGGTTGGGGGTGGAACTGAGCATTATCTACCACTTCCATATAAAGTCTGAATGACAAATCAAAGTTGGGGTTCTCTGAAATTCACCTTGGGGAACCAGTGACTTTATGGGCTTACTTAGAGCATGTGTGAGGCGTTACTGATTGGAGCATTGGTGACCTGGAAGCAGCCACATGAGAAAGTCTAGGCTTTCACGTAACTGCCTAGGTAGAGCTTCTTTTTCCTTGTACATCTCCAGCCTATATGATCTAGTTCCTCCTTACACACACACACACACACACACACACACTGTATGTTAAACACACAGTAGGAAGGTATAACCAAAATCTGAAATGATTATCAAGTTTCCTCCAGGGCACATGCAGTTGGGGCAGAATTGCATACAGCTGGTTGGGAGGAGTGACTGGATCCTCTGGTGAGGGGCTGATATCTGTTCCCATCTCTCCTTCTGTGAAGGAACAATAATTGTCAAGAAACACAGCTTTAATGATCTTTTGTAAGGAGGCACAGCAGAAATTGTGGTGATAGTAATTGTTTGTCTCAAGATAGTRCTGTGCAGTGCCACTTTAATAAAGGAAAGTTGAGCRCATACTYAGGCTAGTGTAGTACATTAAGATTACCTGTGTATGTGTTGGTGAACTATGCAGCTTTGTACAAGCTCTGACACAGGTGGTAACTGCATCTTCCCATTGTTGGGAGCTCAGCTTCACAATCTGACATATTGGCCAATTGAAGTAAAGGAGAAAGGGGATAGGCCCTTCTCAGGCTGCCTCTGWTAGAAAACAAACCAACCAGCCTATTTTTCACAAGTGGTGATTTCTTGGTCTTTTCTGGATGTCTCAGCCCAGTCTCATCAGCTGTTGGGTTCCCAGAGTTCTTTTTTTTTCTTCCCATGAATCCTGTACTCACAGAATGGTGGTCGTCTGGTTCTGCTCTTGATTCTGGGTTCTGTGACAAGCAAGTTTTTTTTTTCTCCTTTCTTGACTTTGCAGTAAGCTCTCTACCCAACAAGTAGTAGATGCACACATGATTTTTTGTTTGACGAATGAATTAAAGGTGAGGCCTGTGGGCTTTTTCAGCAGGCAGAGATGCCTGACCCCTACATCTGAGGACCTGACTTCAGAACCTGTAAGCTGCATGGCTGGAAGAGGGGAGGAAACCTCTTTAATCTCAGGCTTCTACATGTGCCCTCACCACACTAATAAAAACATGATTAAAACATAAGACTTCTTAAAAAAATAGGAGCAATAATAGCTTCAGATGTCAACACAGTAGACGTTATCACTATAAAATATAACACGTGAGTCACATTTGCTGAAGAGGGCCGACCCAGCTCTAYATGAAGACAGAACCCAGCTGCTCCCTGCAGACATAAGTGACCTGCGCTCTTCCTGTGGCCTGTGTCTCAGCTTGGGTGTCTGGAATGCGAATGCGTTAAGAGGCGCCCGCGGCCGGCTTTACGGCTGCCCAGTCCTTCCAGGAGCTTTTCCTTCCTGCACTGGGATGGAGCTCGGGGTCCATCCTTCCCCATGCCTCTTGGGCAGCACGTGGAGCTGCTCCTCTGGCCCTGCTGCGTATAATTTTAAGAAGACTGACTTAGCCTGGTGTGGCTATCTGTAAACCTAAGACTTGGGAGGTTGATGCAGGAGACTAKAGTTTGAGGCCAGTCTGGGCTACATTAGTGAGCTCCTCCCTCAAAAAAAGAAAAAAAGGTTTTGGTCCATTTTTTAGAGAGGGCAGCTGTGTTATAACAGGGATTATCTGCTGAGATGAGACAGAGGCAAGGACCTTCATAATGCAGAATAAAAAGGCAGGTGGGGTCTGGCGCTGAGTGAGCATTTCCTAGTTGTGTGTGTGGGTAAGACTGAATAAGGGGGGCAGTTCTCACAGAGTTCCCATCCAAAACTGACACTCCTGTTTTTGGGACAGGGTCGCATTGTGTAACCCTTGCTGGTCTAGGACCTGTTTAGGCCAGGCTGGCCTTGAACTCACAGAGACCTATCTGCCCTGCTGAMATTAAATGTGTATACCACCATGTCTGGCTAGATACCTGCTTYRTCTTTATRTCATTTGTTTTACCTTCTTAATTTGCTGAGTTATTCTTTGGGAGACTTAAGATTTTTAAGGAAATGATTTTTTAGGTTCTTAATTGATTCAATTTAAAACTAGAGAGA
>BDUI01003132.1:80889-91308 GCA_002335545.1 Apodemus speciosus | reverse complement strand
TCCTGTGCATTTCCATTCATTTGCGTGGTGCTGGGGATTACCCCCAGGCCTCCCCATGCAATGATAGGAAAGTTCCTACCACCAAGCTGTACCACAGCCCTTATCTCTCCAGCACTCTCTTCCTCTACGTACAAGTTCCTTTTCAGTTTTTTTGCGCCTCTTCAGGCCCCATTAATGCTTTTCGTCAGTATGGCACTGCTTTGGAGAGTGCTAAGGTCTCCTTTCCCCTTACTGCCCCACTTTGTCTCCTGAGTGATTCCACTGGGGACACTGATCGTCTGACTCTTCAATGCAGTGTCTCTCATGACCCCTGCACCCATGTCTTAGTGCCTCTAGGCCCCCTCTGTCTATTTACAAAGTACCTTAAAATTAACACACCCAAAATGTACCTCCTTGTACACTCAAACCCTGTTTGCAGTCAGTCTGCTTCTGTGAAGGTCACTACAGGTGTTTGGTTCTGCCAAGAGAAGCTGAGGGCTAGCCTTGGCACTGCATGCGCTTCTCTTTCATATATGTAAGCTGTTAGCTCCCGAGTACATCTGTACCTAAYTCCCTTTCTCTGCGGCCGCAGGCCTCTGTAGTCAGCAGCCCCTAACCCGGCCCCAGCCCGCCAGCTCACACTGGCCCCTCTGAGTCCGTTCAGCCACACTTCACTTGCAGCCTTCTGTTGGCCCTGGACTGTGTCAGGTCCACCTGTGGACTTCTGTTTTACTTGTCAACCACCCGAGTGCCAAGGCCTGACTCCAGGGCCTGGCCTCAGGTGAGGACCCATTGAATGGGCAAATGATCCTCAGAACAACTGGMCCCAGCACCCCTGGCTCACCTGAGGTCATCACTGTCTCCTCAGCTGTCAGTCACGTCCCCTTTACTTTCTGTAGTGTGTTTAGTTCTTTGAGGCTTTCATATAATGTGTTTTGATCATAACCTTCCCCCCCCCACACACACACACAACACAGCTCCTTCCAGATTCGCCCCCCTTTCCCTGTCCGTTCACTTTGTGTTCTTTTCCCTTAATGTTTCTATGATAAGCTCATAAAGCCATCTTGCTGTTTTGAAACAAATGATGATAGATTGGATGTGTTAGTACCTGGTTCTTTGTAGTGAATAGATAACTCGGACTCCTCAGGTGTCTCCTAAAGGCTTAGCAGTTCAGCATCAGAGTGGACTGACATTTATATATCTACTTTACTGAAGCCTGGGACAGCTGCTCTCAGTTACATGTGCAGGAAACGTGAGGCCTGGCCCTCCCCCACCTACAAGCTTCACACAGTGGTGTAGAGTTGGGTTTTTTTCTGAGTCACAAACAGTTCAAGTTTATACCAACCAGTTGCCAAGAAAACCACAGGTTGCTGTTTCGTTTGGCCACCATCGGCAGGTGAAGTGACAACAGGAGTATATAGAGCAGCGGTCTCCAGACAAGGCCGCTTGCCTTTGTTTTTGACCTGAGAGGGATGCTCAGCTTTGTACCTGCGGAGACAGAACACCACCAGCTTGCGCCTGCTGCACTCRGTCACCCAGCCTGTGAGAGAAGCAGGGAGGGGTTGGTTCTGGTGAAAACAGACTTGGTGAAGGCCCCAGGATTTCCCACACATCCCGCCAACCTGGGGCCCACTCACAGTCCAGCTTTGAGAACAGATGGTAGCATCTGCAGGGAGGGGCCGTCAGACGTGGGTGATGAAGGGGAAAGCTGTTTGACTGGTGACTTGGTATGACTTTGTATTATTCAGTGTGTTTCTTCTCCAAGCTGCTTACCAGTTTTGTCATGGCATCACTGGACTGTAATAACCATGTCCAGAAGAGCTTCACATGTGGACATATGGGTGGGGGCTTTCCCCCTTCTGTTTCTAGCACTGAGCTCCTCCCCCCTTTGCAAACCAGCCTAATGTTTGCAGGCCTTTRTAGCAAGACTTTCAGCCCTGTCCATTACAAACAATGAGAGTGGTTGGGGGCAGTAGACCTGCTCTATCAGGCTTGTGGGCTTCCTAAGAAGCACCCCGGTGTCCAGGCCTAGCATCCTTCCCTACTGAGTGTTTTGGAAGCAGGTCTGAGCAGAGACTAAGCTGCTTCCTTCGGTTCAGTACTTAATGAACTCAACAGTCCTTAGTCACCACCTTATTTCTAAATCGATCACCTCCAGTCATGGGGGGCAGGAGGGACAGGAGTTCACGACTCAGCCAGTGTGTCTACATTTGGGCTTTATTTTGATCTGAAATGTTATCATCAACTCTCAAAAGCACCTCTCACCTGGAACCCAAGGACCTCCGCTCCATCCAGGACCCATATCCTGTGTCTATTTTGAGGGGAGGAGCAGGGTAAGGAGGCACCAGCAGCTTTTCCCCCCAGCAGGGTGGGGTTTGTCTGGAGGAAGCCAGCCTTAGCCAGGCAGCTGGGGTGCAGGAGCTTCTGCTGTGAGGCGCAGTGAAGCCAGGCACGTCCACAGCTCTGTGAGAACTGCTGTGTGCTCGGGAGCAAAAGGGGGCATGGACACAGGAAGGAGAGGTTTGTCTTTCTCCAGCAGTYGGTGACCTCGAGTGCGATACTGCCACTGGTCTGCAAGCACAGAGCTCTGCGTGTCACTAAGACACTTCCTGTCCGGTTGTCTGTCCGGGGCCTGGGCCTCAGCTTCTGCTTCAGTCACGTGGGTGCAAGTCCTGGAAGCATGGAAAGGAGTTTTCTTTTTTTGTTGTTTTCATTTTAGTCCCATTAGTGGACTTTCCTCCTTGGCATTCTGTAAACAAAAGACCTTTCAGTTTCATCTCACACTGGACCTTGAATATACCATTCTGGCCCATTCTTTGTCTTGCGTACCACATAGGCAAGCTACCAGCAGTGAGAACTAACTCTCAAGCTACCGCGTTCTTTAAGACTGCTCCAGGGTGAGCTGCCCAGTGGCAGAGCACGACCTAGCATTTGTGGGGACCCCCAGCCCAGCGCTGCAAAAAATGACAGTAACAGAAAGCTGCAGCTAAACAAGACTTAGACGCTTCTTTTGTAGTGTTTGAGACAAAGGTTTCAGTCCCTTTGATCTCTTCTGCTGCAGAGAGCCCTGGGTTAGTGTTTCATCTCCTAGGTTGCAGTTTTCCTCAGATGGAGCCAGCCACCATAGATGGCTGCTTGCTAAGATTCAGATGAGAAAAGAGACAGAGGCAACTGCACATGAGTGTCTGCTTACACATGTACCTCTAAGTCGGGGGGGGGGGGCGAGGGCTTCTATTACAACTGTTACACACCATTTATTTTGAGGTGACTAGAATAACATTAGAAACCCCTTGGGGATAGTAGCTATTAGCCAGAGCAGAGACTGTGGGGAGGGGGTCCAGGGAGGGGAAAAAATGTCCAGAACAGAAAAATGGACCAAGACAGTGGCTTCTAATTAGACCCAGACATTTGGGGGAAGAAAAATACCAGTGAACACCGGGTGGGACCCCTCTTCAGTTGTTGTTCATGTGGACACTGGGTGGGACCCCCTTCAGTTGTTGTTCAGGTGGACACTGGGTGGTTTGCCTTACATAGTGAAACTGGACTTTGTCACCTCGGGAGGCCGACTCTTAATGCAGTTGAAGGTGGCATGCAGGAAACCGAGGTATGAACGAGGGGCTGGAGCYCCCCCTAAAGTGCGTGCAAAGGCCTGATGGATCTGGGGGGCTTTACACCACCAGCATGCATGTCAGTCCCTGCGCAGAGCACGTTTTCTTACATATGCACACCTCTGMGATACACTGGCTGGAAGGATGGAAATGTTACTAATACCCCTTCTCTTAAGTGGACCAGGAAGTTGATTGGGGCTCCTCAGGGGAACAAGGGGTTGCTTACTGGACCATGGGTCAAAGGCAGCAGTGGTTTTTGTTTTGTTTTGTTGTGTTTGTTTGTTTGTTTTAAAGCCCACTCTCATGTCGACTATTCACCAAAGTCAAATCTCTGCAGCCCCTTACACAACTTGCAGGCAGATAGGGAGTCTCCTCAGTGTTGCTGAGGTTTGTCAGAGTCCCACAGAGGCTGTATACTCCAAGCAGGCTCTGAACTCAGAGTCTGCCTGAATACTAGGATTATAAGTGCGTGCCACTTTGCCTAGCTTAAAGACCCTTTAAGTGCTTACATGAACAGGAGGAGCCTCACTGGTTANGACTTGTGTCCTGTCTTAACTTGCGCAGCACAGTTCTTCTCACCCTGTATGCTCAGTGATGTTTCTGGGAAGTTCAGAAAAGGAACATGGTCCCCGCAAACTACCTGGCCCTGCTCTTTAGTTGCCGCTGGCACTTGTGACAGGTGCTGAGATGGGAGCCACTCTTTTTCCACACCACATGTCACTAGTACTCTGCAGAAGGCAACTAAAAAGGAAAGTCTTTGATAACTTGTGACACACTGAGATGCTGTGAGCCCTAAAGTGTCTCCAGAGAACAGCCTGGAACGTCTAGGGAGAGTTTCCACTTGGTAAGCTRTAGCTGGGGCAGAGGAGACTCTGTGGCACAGGAGTGTGACATGGGACGATGATTCTGATACTCAGGAAGGAGGTGCTCACAGGGGCCTTTGGAGGTGGACCAAGTACTGGAGGCCTGTCCTCTGAAAGAGGAAATACTCCTTACACTAAAAGCTGTCTACTGCTTATGGGACTAGAAACCCATTGGGGTGGCCTGGGAGGGGAAACCCATCCCTAACTGAGCTCCTTCTCCACAGGACATCAATGAAATGGCGCGCACTGAGCGGCCYGACTGGCAGAACGTCATGCTGTATGTCACAGCCATCTACAAGTACTTTGAAACCTGAGCACATAGAAATGACTGCTACCAGCCAGRGACCTCTGCAGTCACCAAGTGACACCAACATTAGCTAGAACCCCTAAAGCTTTCAGTGACTCTGGGCCTCCCTGCAGGGAGTGTACCCAGCTCTAGGCCTCTGCATTGGAACTGGAACTGCAGACCAAGGCTCTTCCACATGGCTGTCCTCAGGATCAGAAGTACAGCACATCGCCAGCCAACCTCCGGAGACCATCAGTGCCCTGGAGTGTAAAAAAAAACATAAAGGCTTGTGCCCGACTCTTCTTGGGAAATGGGAGTAAGCTGTGGGAACCACGGGTTAGTGAAAGCTTTGGCCATTGAACTTCTTGACTACTATCCACGTGATTCCCAGTGCTGGGACAGAGCTGGCCTTGGTTCCTTCATGTGGGCCTGGGTTCTAGGAGTGTGTCAGAGAAGAGGGTCAGTGCCCCTTCATGCGAGAGGACCGTCCTAACGACTGCAGTTAACTTAGGAGTGTTAAAAACCCAGCTTACAGGCCCACAGCTAGTTGAATCTACACTGCCACCAAGCAGATCTTTGTCAGCAGCAAGAAGCAGGTGGCACACCTGGGTGCTCAGCCGCTTGCCTGGAGTACCAGGGAAAAGACTGGTCACAGGAGTTCTCCTCGTTAAAGTTGTTGTTTTATTATAAGCAATATTGGCGAAATAGCTCCTATTCTGTTAGTACCAAAGTTAATTGTTTTAGTACACATAGAAATAAAACACAAAATGTGGGCATTAGCATGGTGAGAGTGAGGGTCCGTGCAGTATGGAAAGAGGACGTGCTGTAGGGAGCCAGAGATTCAAGTCACACTGAGGGCTGCCCCTCCAGGACAGGAGTTAAGACAGTGCCTTAGCCCTGCGCCAGGGCAGCTGAGCCYGCACCTGCTTGAGTACCCTGCATGTTAATGGGGACTCTAGGAGATGTGGCTCCATGCTGTGCCTGGGCTGTGGGGCCTACATCACATCAGGAGCCAAGGCCTTACCTTGTTTGTTGATTTCTGGCTGGARTTTAGCAGCCCCCTTTTCAAGAATAGGAAGCCCTTATTTCATGTGCCTGACTCAGAAGCTGTTGTTTGAACACTGTCAAGACCTGTTGCTTCCGGGATACACTTGTTTGCCACCTGCAAGGCACCATGCGGAAGACTGGCCATCAATAGGAATGGGGCCACAGCCTCCATAACAAGATGGATGGTGGGGCTGTCTCCCAGGAGGCATGCCAGGCCGCACGTAGACTGAGCGAGGTTCTGTATTCAAGCGTCATGCTACAGACTGGGAATCTGTTGTATCTATGGAATGCAGAGAAGGAAGCAGCGTGAACGTAGTTACTAGGAAGTGGTTATGTCTGTGTGTGTGGCCATCAGCTGGCCAGTCCCACCCCTCCACCTGATTAAATGTCCATGCCTGGCAGCTCAGGCTGCAGTGTACCAGAAGACCCCTGTTATTCTGTCTGTCCCAGTGCCTCTCTGGCCCTCCTTGGCCCAATTCTGTTCTTGCTCTTGTTCTGCTGATGAACTCCTGTCGGGGTGACTGACTGTTATGTGAGAATCACTGTTTCCCAGTGAGTCTCCGCTGAATTTCTCTGAGTTTCCCGCCTCTGCTGTGTTTGCCTTCACTGAGGCCTGCCCACTGTGCACCAAGGTGATTGATCTGAGGCCAGGCTTTATTTATTATYCTGAAAAGGGGTCGTCTTGTTAAAGAGACTTTCCTGGGCTTCTGTCCCCTGCTGGCCATTTGAGCCTCATGCCAGCATAGAAGTTGCCAGAGTTTTCTATAAGGACTTGGAGTAAGTCGGCTGCTGCTGACGGGGTATGTTCATATAGAGATAACATTTCTGTTCTGGAATCTGTGGGCCTGGGATAGGCCTGGAGCCAGTAGCAGAGACAGATGATAGGCTAGAGGAGACCCTTTCACGCACACACACAGACTGGGTGCCCATCTTAGCCAGGGCCAGGCTGCCCACGTTTGTGTGAGGGTCTACGAGTCTAGAGCTGCCTCCAGAGCATTGCTTTTTGCCTCCTCTAATAGGCCCCTTAAAGAGCACTGTTGGCCCGCTGGGCATGCTTGTAGACAGCCATGTGCTAATAAAAGTAGTATTAGGAGTTGTTAGAGTGCCTGTCTACAATGCACGGGACCCTGGGTTGATCCCCACCACATACACTGAGTGTGGTGCAGACCTGTAATTCTAGTACTTGGGAAACGGAGGCAGAGGGATCATGGGTTCACTGCTGCTGTTGCATACACAGTGAGTTTGAAGGCAGCCCTGGCATGTGAGACCCTGTCCCCCAAAAAGGTGATATTTGAAGGTTCTCTCGTTCTAGGGCTGCTTCCTGGGAAGCTCCAAGATATAAGCTCGCCTCTTTCCTAAAGCACAAACTTCACTACAAAAGGGCCAGTTACCTTTCTACTGTCAGTCACAGGCTGCTGCCGATGAATGATGCTTTGTCATTTTGTCCTAGTAAATACTCCTGAATGTATTAAACTGTCGTGCTTTCATTTCCTAGTTTGTTCCCCCTCCCTTCTGTCCATCTGACCTTACACAAATCAGAGCTCTCACGCCTCCTATGGAATCGGAGTGAANCTTGCAGGCAGATAGGGAGTCTCCTCAGTGTTGCTGAGGTTTGTCAGAGTCCCACAGAGGCTGTATACTCCAAGCAGGCTCTGAACTCAGAGTCTGCCTGAATACTAGGATTATAAGTGCGTGCCACTTTGCCTAGCTTAAAGACCCTTTAAGTGCTTACATGAACAGGAGGAGCCTCACTGGTTAYCATTCACGTCTGGCAGTCCGTATTGTTACCACAGCAGGCCTGGGGCAGGCCTTCCGTGTGGGGCAGCCTATGGATATGTCCCACACCCAGGCTTTACCAGGCGGCGGGTAGGTAGATGGGTGGAACTGGTGGTCCATAACGACCTAGTGCTGGCCACAGGGTAAGTACTGGACATGGCCCACAGCACGCGCAGGTTGCTCCGGAGTGAGGTCACGTGCTGGAGTGGGGCGGGGTTCCGTGTCCTGCCTTCTTCTTGAGAACCGAGAGATCATACTCGTGATCTGAAAGATCACGCTGCATCCCTCTTMTCTTTTCCCTCAGAATATCGACATCACAAACTTCAGCAGCAGCTGGAACGACGGGCTGGCTTTCTGCGCACTGCTTCATACCTATCTCCCCGCCCACATACCGTATCAAGAACTGAACAGCCAAGATAAGGTGAGCCAAAGCCTGGGTGGTGCCTCGCAATAGCCTGTCCTGCCTCAGTCCCCTGGATTCCTTGTTCACACTTCAGCTAGCCAGACCTGGTCCACCCACTGCCCATGCCGTGTAACAGCACCCCTGGTGGGAGTAGCTGGCTCTCTTTGGATGACAGCAGTTAGGATCAAGGGCTTCAAGAAGTCTTAAAGAAAGATGACAGTGATGTGAATGGTCAGGGCAGTGCCAGCTGAGCTAACCTCCTATCACCTCAGGACCAGCACTTCTCTTCACAGCCTGTTCTACACCAGTGGGCCTCAGAAATGACCAGTCTTGTAGTCCCAAGCTGTGGTTCAAGATGTCCCACTCTAAAGGTTCTTCAGGTCCCCGCGGCTTCCCTTTGTGGCAGCCCAAGCCCTGCAGAAAACCCTTGGACTTTCCACAGGGAGAACGGGTCTTCGGATAGGTGTCTGCTTCTAGCTTTGAAGGTCTGTCTCCAGTTAGCTTCAGCCCTTTTGCTAGAATGCAGCTTTCTGAGTGAGGGGGGGAATGTAGGCAGAGCTGGAGTTGGTTGCAGAGGAGACTTAAGGCCCTGAGGGTTAGTGTCTGTCCTGCATGATCTTCAATTGTCTCCATACCCCACTGACATGATTTCTCTTACAGAAAAGGAACTTCACCCTGGCTTTCCAGGCAGCTGAAAGTGTTGGAATCAAATCCACTCTGGTAAGCCCCTTACTGAGGAGTTGCTGACAGCGGTTAGGGGAAGTGCTCACAGGTGGGCTGGGCTGAGGACGGGAACACTCACAGGGTCTCCAATGCAGCTGCACAAAATGCTTCTCTTGAGGAAGCAGCCAAAGGGATAGATAGCTTCTGACCACAGTCCCAGCAGCCCGTCTATGAGGCTGTTCTTCCTGATTGTTCCATAGTAGAGTCTTTGGATTCAGGGGGGAAGTGTCACAGGGCTGTGTGTGTGCCTTTTGTTGGTCAGGAGCAGTGGTTCTTAGCCTGTGGATCGTGACGCCTTTGAGAGGTCAAATGACTGTTTCAATGGGGTCACCTAAGACCACCAGAAAGCACAGATATTTACATTATGATTTATAACTAACAAAATTACAATTATGAAGAAGCAATGAGAACAGTTTTATGGTTGGGGGTCACCACAACATAAGGAACTGTATTAAAGAGTCACAGCATTAGGAGGGGTGAGAACCACTGGTCGAGAGGGTGAGGGCCAAGAGCATCAGAGCCCAGAAGATATCTGGAAGTTGACAGCACTGCTCACAGTCCCTCACGGGCCATAGAGGTGCCGAAAATGCTGCTCATGATGCAAAACCCACGTTGTAGGAAATGGGGACCTTCTTAGGATTCTGCCCTGCCCCTGCTGGGCTCACACATCTGTCTGCTCTTGCTGTCCTCCACAAGCCTGCCACATCGAGATGCAAAGGGATGCTTCTGCACCTAGAGGGACTTGACTGGCTCCTCATGAGGGACAGTGACAATGCCCAGACCTGTTCCTGCTCAGGCTATGCACAAAAGAAAGGGTCCCGTGGGACCAGAACATTCTTAGGATCCCAGGATACCTGCAGGTCTCCATGTCTGTCTCCTTAGCTATAGGTACCCATTTCCTTGACTTGTAGCAACTGCATGGGCCAGGAAGAAGTATTTACACTAATAATTACACTGTGAATAACAGTGTCCACCTATAGTATGTCTTTGAAATATGCGTGCTTAGGCTAGCTTCTCTGGCTGTGTAGGAAGAGATGAGGTACAATTATTGTAGTGGGCACACCATGCACAAAGTGTTGTCAAACATGAAGAATGGCTGGGTGTTTTAGCCTAACAGAACCTTATAGTCAAGATTTGTTCACAAGTCACCYGACTTGTGTCCTGTCTTAACTTGCGCAGCACAGTTCTTCTCACCCTGTATGCTCAGTGATGTTTCTGGGAAGTTCAGAAAAGGAACATGGTCCCCGCAAACTACCTGGCCCTGCTCTTTAGTTGCCGCTGGCACTTGTGACAGGTGCTGAGATGGGAGCCACTCTTTTTCCACACCACATGTCACTAGTACTCTGCAGAAGGCAACTAAAAAGGAAAGTCTTTGATAACTTGTGACACACTGAGATGCTGTGAGCCCTAAAGTGTCTCCAGAGAACAGCCTGGAACGTCTAGGGAGAGTTTCCACTTGGTAAGCTRTAGCTGGGGCAGAGGAGACTCTGTGGCACAGGAGTGTGACATGGGACGATGATTCTGATACTCAGGAAGGAGGTGCTCACAGGGGCCTTTGGAGGTGGACCAAGTACTGGAGGCCTGTCCTCTGAAAGAGGAAATACTCCTTACACTAAAAGCTGTCTACTGCTTATGGGACTAGAAACCCATTGGGGTGGCCTGGGAGGGGAAACCCATCCCTAACTGAGCTCCTTCTCCACAGGACATCAATGAAATGGCGCGCACTGAGCGGCC